>JAODAL010045162.1:0-32198 GCA_025379985.1 Phyllomedusa bahiana | reverse complement strand
GTTCTTTAGTTCCAAACCCTACATAAGGGAAAATTTTAGCTTATCAAGTATTAGATAGGTTGGGAAAGCCCAAAGGTAAGTTGGTAGGCCCCCAGGTAAATTGTTGGGGCCCTAGGGGGGGGGAAAGGGCCCCCCAGGAGGTTGGTGGGGAAAAAGGGGGGCCCTGGTGGGCCCGGGTGGGTTTTTGGTGGGGCCCTTTGGGGAATTTTGGGTTGGGTGGGCCCCAAAGGGGGTAGGTTGGTAAGGCTCCAGTAGGTGGGTTTTGATAGGTCCGGGTAGGTTTGTAGGCCCGGAAGGTTGGTAGGCACCAGGGGGGGCAGGTGGTTTTCCAGGTGGGTTTTGGTTTAGGCCCCAGGTAGGTAACCCAGAGTTGGGGGCCCCAAAGAAAGGAAAAGTGGGCAGCCGTTATGCCCTGGGTAAGGGGCCCAAGTGAAAGGCCCCTTAGGTAGGGCCATGGGGAAGGTAGATTTCCCAAGTAGGTAGGTGGGCAATGTTACCCCTCAGGAAGGTTTGTAACCCAGGTGGGTTAGATAGGTCCCAGTTAGGTAGGTAGGCTACGGGTAGAAAAGGAAAAATTGACCTTAAAGGTATTATTAGGCCCTTTTTTATTTTAGGCGGGCCTCGGGAATATATAAAAATATATAAAGGCCGGCCCCCCGGAAAATAATAGGGGTAGGTAATCACCTGGTAGCTAGTGGGTAGAATTTAGGGGGGGCCCCAAACATAGGTAGGAAGGCTGTGGGTGGGCCCCTAGGTAAGTGGTGGGCTATAATTGGGGCCCCAGGAAACTAGATGGGAAACCCCTTTCTTCGCTGCTTTTCCCTGCTGCCTTGCCCTCCACACTGTGTCATTGGCCCACTGCCCCCCCATGCGCTGGCCGCCGTGACCCCCGCTCCATCATTGCCCCAACTTTTTGGGGCCCCTTCCCCCTTTGTTTTGCCACCTCCAAATGTCTTTGGGGCCACTGCCTTTTTCTCATGCGCGGGCAGTCGTGACCTCCAAAACCTGTGGATTTTTGCCATTTCTTTTCCTAGAAATTTGTTTGGCCGCCTCCAAATGTAAATTGTGCCACTTGCCTGATCCCCATGCGCTGCTGTCGAGCCCGCCCCCCCTGTTTTTATTGTGCCATTCTGGGGCCCTTCCCCCTTTTTGCCCCTCCAAATGTCTTTTGTGCCACTGTCCCTGACCCCCTACTTGTTTGGCCGCCCGTGACCTCCCCCTCCCATTCATTGTCCCCCCCCCGGGCTTCCCCCTTTTTTGGTTGCCACCTCCAAAAATAAAATGTAACCCCAGAATCATATTCCCCCAGAAGGTAGGTACGTAGGGTCCCCCAAATAGGTTTAATAGCCCTAAGTAGGTTGGTAAAAACCTCAGGTTTGGTTGGGTTTTTAAGTTCCAGACTCCTACATAAAGGGGTTTTTTAGCTTTTCAAAGGGAAATTTTGTTTGGTTGGGAAACCCTAGGGAAGTTGGTACCCAGGGAAATTGTTAAAACCCTAGGGGGGTTTTGGGAAAGGGCCCCCGGGGAGGTTGTGTAAAAGGGCCAAAAGGGAAAGGGGGTAAAGGGGCCCGGTAGGTTGGTAGGCCCTAGGAGGGAGGGGTTTGGGAGGGTCCAGGGGGGTTAGTTGGTTTGGCTCCAGGATGGGAGGGTTTTATAGGCCCCCAGGAAGGGTTTTTAGGCCCAGGTAAAGGGGGTAGGCAAGGTAGGCCCGGTTGGGTCCAGGAAGGGTTTGGGAGGCCCCCGGGGAGGGAAGCACAGTTAGGGCCCCAAGTAGGGAATTTTGGGAGCCGTTAAGCCCCATAAAATAGGGGAGTGGAAAAGGGCCCCCGGGGAGGTAGGGGCCCAAAGGGAGGGAGATTTGCCCCTAGTAGGAGGTGGCAATAGTTTTGGGGTCAGGTGGTATTAAAACCCCAGGTTTGGTAGATAGGGCCCAGTTAGGTAGGTAGGCTAAAAGGGAGAAAGGGGAAAAATTGACCTTTTTGTAGGCATATTAGGCCCCAATTTTGTTTTGGCAAGGCCCCAGGAAAAAAAATAAATATATATAAAATATAGGCCAAACCCCCCGGTAAATAGTTAGGTGGAAGGGAAACCCCCTGGGACTAGGTAGGTAGAATTTTGGTGGGGCCCCATAGGGAAGGTTTGGCTGTAGGGGGGCCCAAAATAAAATAGGTTTTGCATAAATGGTCCCCAAAGGGAGCCCAAAAGGGGAGAAACCCATGCTGCTGCTGTGGCTGCGTCATTCCCCACCGGTCCCTTGTGCCACTGGGCCCACCTCATTTCTGCTGGCCCCGGGCCCTGAAACCCCCGCTTTTCAGCATTGGCCACCTTTGGCTTCCTCCTGTTTTTTGCCACCCCCCAAATGTCCTTGTGGGCCCCTGCCTGATCTCATGCTGCTGCTGTCGGCCCTCCCACACTGTTGATTGTGCCACTCTTTTGGCCTAAAAACAGTTTTTTTTTTGCCCGCCCCCAGAAAAGTCATTGTGCCACTGCCCTTACTCAAAGCGCGCTGTCGGGGACCTCCCAACTTTTATCATTGTGCCCCCTGGGCCTAATACTGTTTTTTTCCCCCCTCCCCGAATGTTTATTGGCCACTTGCCTAAACTCATGCTGCTGCTTTCGTGACCTCCACCACTGTAATTGGCCACTCCCGTTGGGCCCAATACTGGGTTTTGGGCCCGGGCCCCAGAATGTCATTGTGGGCCACTGCCTGATCTCAAGCTGCTAATTGTCGTGACCTCCACACTGTGTGATTGTGCCATTCTGTGGCTTCCTACTGTTTTGCCACCTCCAGAATGTCATTGTGCCACTGCCTGACCTCATACTGCTGCCGCGTGACCTCCGCTCTCAGTCATTGTGCCACTCTGTGGCGTCCTCGTGTTTTGCCACCTCCAGAATGTCATTGTGCCACTTCCTGACCTCATGCTGCTGTGGCTGCCGCCGTCACCTCCACACTCTGTCACTAATGTTGCCCCCTGAGCTCTCAGCTTGTTTTTTTTTCAGCTTTCGCTGGCATGACTTTATCAGGCTACATTCCCGCTTGAGTTTTTTGGTCAGTTTTGCCCTCTTAAGTGCCCAGGGAATTTTATAGTGAAGCGATTCTAAGAGCGGCGGCAGTCATCTGCGTGTCATACTAAAACACAACATTGTATGAAGACCAAACCAAGCTCCCTCTGCATATTTAAGCATGGCACAAAGTTCTACAGCACCCTGCAGGCTCTGTGCAGCCTGGAAATAGCTGCTTTTTAACGCGATTCGTGCCGAAGTAATTCAGACCGAATTTATTTTTGTCGGAAAATTCGGCGAAGTGACCGAATCGAATTTTTGAGAAATTCGCCCGACTCTAACCATGGGTATGATCAGAGGTTGCAATAAAGCTGTTTATAGGTTTTTCAGGTAAGGTACTTTCTGTTCTGATATTCACTAGTCTATTTTTGGCTAAGGCACATTTGAAGGCTTCTTTCAGAATATTTTTTTAAAATTCGGATTAAGGAAGCTATGTCCCAAATAATTTGCCTGTTTCAAAAGCTTCCTATTTCTGACCAAGTCCTCCTGAGGCTGAGATACTTTCCCTTCAGTATCCCTCTCATTAGAGCAGGGGCGTAACTAGAGAAACCTGCGCCGCATAGCAAACTTTTGGATGGGCCGCACCCCCTCCGCTCCCCGACCATGAACATTTACCTGGACCTCTTTATAAGTCATGCAGTTACTAGATAATACAAGGAGCAAATACCTAACCATACATATCAACATCATACTGCTACCATACAAATCCTACTATACTAAGACCAACATTGCTAATAACACTACTATATAAGGATCTGACTATACCGCCAGAACACGACCACAACTTACCACCAAATAGTGACTGAATAATACCCCTATACTATTACTGATCAGTATACAAAGACCAATATTACCGCCATACATTGAGCATGTAGTGGTAGACACCAGTATACACAGGAGCCCTACAGACTGTATATTACCTCTATATAGTGGTAGGTACCAGTGAACACAGGCTCTGAAGACTGTATATTACCTCCATACGGTGGCCATATAATGGTAGATACCCGTGTACACAGGCTCTGCCAATACATAAGTGATTACTGTGCAGTTACATGCAGTGACTCATAGGTGACAGTTTCTCTGATGTTCACTTTCCATTTTCTTCTGCATCCAATCCAGACGGCCATGATGACTTCTCCCAGTTACCACTTGTCCCTGCAGATTTGGACACAAATATCTTAGAATCCTCACTTTTCCAGCAATTCTCTCAGTGTCACCCACCTCTGTACAAACTTCCCATGAGGCACAGTCTCCTACAGGGGTGTGGAGGAACAGATGACTAACCCTCTGGAGACTGTGCTAAAGCTATATCATGTAACCCTCAGAATCATATTACCCAGTAGGTAGGTACGCAGGGTCCCAAGTAGGTTAATAGGCCCTAAGTAGGTTGGTAGGCCTCAGGTAGGTAGGTTCGTAAGTTCCAGACTCCTACATAATGGAGTATTTAGCTTATCAAGGTATGTAGATAGGTTGGTACGCCCTCGGTAAGTTGGTAGGCTCCAGGTAAATTGTTCGGCCCTAGGTGGGTTGGAAGGCCCCAGGTAGGTTGGTAGGCCAAAGGTAGGCTGGTAGGGCCCAGGTAGGTTGGTAGGCCCTAGGTAGGTAGGTTGGTAGGCTCCAGGTAGGTAGGTTGGTAGGCTCCAGGTAGGTAGGTTGATAGGTCCTAGGTAGGTTTGTAGGCCCAGGTAGGTTGGTAGGCACCAGGTAGGCAGGTTGGCTCCAGGTAGGTTGGTAGGCCCCAGGTAGGTAAGCAGCAGTTAGGCCCTAAGTAGATAAGTAGGCAGCCGTTATGCCCTAGGTAAGTAGGCAGTGGACAGGCCCCAGGTAGGTAGGCCATAGGTAGGTAGATTTGCCCCTAGTAGGTAGGTAGGCAATAGTTAGGCCTCAGGTAGGTATGTAGACCACAGGTAGGTAGATAGGTCCCAGTTAGGTAGGTAGGCTACAGGTAGATAGGAAGATTGACCTTAAGTAGGCAGTAGTTAGGCCCTAGTTAGTTAGGCAGGCCTCAGGAATATATATAGGCAGGCCCCAGGTAAATAGATAGGTGGTAGGTAATCACCTGGTAGCTAGGTAGGTAGAATTTAGGTGGGGCCCACATAGGTAGGTAGGCTGTAGGTGGGCCCTACATAAGTAGGTAGGCTATAAGTGGGCCCCAGGTAGCTAGATAGGTAGACTTTAGGTGGGTCCCACATGGATAGGTAACTAGGAAGGTGAAGCCCGGCATAGGTGGCATGATGATACGATGTCAATGCACTGCTCACATCAGCAGTAGAAGCCAACATCTGGTAGGATTAATTCCTAAATCCTTATGCCTACCAGACTAAATAGCAGAGTAGAGTGTCGGCGGGGCTCTGCTCTGAAATGGCCACGCAGTCACTGTCTCTGAACACTCGAGACAGAGGGCCCAGGCATTCTGAGGCAGGAAATGTCAGGCCCCCTGTGGTAGTTCCATCCCTGCATTAAAGTAACCAGGTGGAAGTTATTCCACACCAGGAAGCTACTGGGTTGACAATGTACCATGGTGGTCAATTGCACAGATGCTTTCTCAGATATATTTATATTCCAGAACCATAATGTTCTTTTATCCCGTCCCATGGCAAATATCAAACCAATGGCATTTACATCGACATACTCATATGCAAATTTTTTGGTTTATATTTAATAATTTAGGGCGACATGTCCGAAAATTGGCAGCGCCACTGCAGTTTTTAGGTGCATTAAATCAGTGTAAAGTCCGATCCTCTGGCATCAGGTATACCTTGCATAGTAAACTTAATGCACCTAAAAAGGCACATTGTGAAAATCGCGGCACATAGCGTATCATTGGTAGTGTATGTAATGCACCTGTTGAGGCACACTGTGTAATGGAGGCGCATAACGTATCATTACTAGTGTATGTGATGCGCCTTAATAGGCGCATTGCGTTATGGAGGCGCGCGGTGTATCATTGCTAACATATGTAATGCGCCTTTTAGGCGCATTACAATGTGTTGTGTCCGGCGTATAATAAGCCTAGTTTTGGTGTACGACAGTTCATTAACATCGAGAATATGACGTCAAAAGTGTTTTTTGTTGCAAAATAGACCAAGAAAAATGGCGCTTGCGTATTTTGACATGTTGGCCTTAATTAATTACTGAAATCATTACTAAATAATATATTTAATTAAATAAATTAATTTTAATTATGGTTCAGTTCTGGCTTTCCGGTAATTGATTGATTTATTATTTAGGTGGAGATTTTGGTCTTTCAAATGTTTATTATGAATTTTTAATTCGAAATAAGTACATGCAAACATTAGCGATCAGGTGTCGAAACTTGTGCAAATAACAGCAAGCTGTAGTGTATTCTTTGTTACATCACAAGGTTGAATGATCTGTTTATGTATATGGCAAAAGCTAACAAAATGATGCAGAGTTTCAGAAATGTTGTTTCCTCTGTAATAAGTAAAAAGCATAAACCTGTCAACATCTAATGTTATTGAAAAATTAAAGTTAGGATACAGATGCTGCACAACCTTTATCCTGCTGTATCTTCAGCCCCCAGGGTACACAGTCATTACCCTGTGTCTGCAGGAGGTGAGGCCGCAGGTCATTGTACCTGTCTTCTGCGTCACCTGAGTATCACCTGTCTCCTGCGTCACCTGGGTATTTTGTGTTTTGCCCTCTTCCCCTCAGCCTATAGCAGCAGGTGTGAGTGTTCAAGCCCAAACATTGTGCAGGAGGTGGAAGTTCTAGTGTGGATGGAGGAGAGAGGAGAGAAGCTTCTGCATGTAATGGGGGCCAGGATACACGGAAAGGGGGCTGTGTGTATGACCTACCTAAAGCCAGTGCTTCTGCTTCTCTCTACTACCTCAGCACTGCTCACACACGGGAGCGGCACTTTAGAGGCAGGAAACATTAAGCTTCCTCTTCGCTGGCCACCCGCCAAAGCGGTAAGTAACATAAGCAGGTGGTGACCAGTGAGGGAGGAGACGCATCTCTCACTGCTCAGAGGATGTGGATCCTCAAAGCTTCTGGCAGTGCTACTGAACTGGGGTAAAAAGAAAATCCATGGCACACCTGTAGATCCCTCAGAGTGTTTATTCGAACACAAAAGAAAAATGCAGTTATTCTCCAAATGAGACAATGGTAGAACAATATTTTAGTGAGATATTCTCATGGTCCAATGTTTCGACCTATCAGGCCTTTATCATTAAGGACCTAAGTCTGGGAGGGGATGCGTGTGAAGCTGGAGAGTGTCACTCTGAACTGGGGCTGGTAAATATAGTGAGGATGAAAAGGGAGCCAGAACCAAGCAGACAGCACCTTACTATCCATGAAGAGTTTCCACTGCAGCAGCAGGGGAATATTTTAGGGCCAAGGACCCCCCATTGTAGCCAGGTAGTGCCTCCTCTGTTGTCATGTAGACCCCCCATTGTAGCAAGGTAGTGCCCCCTCTGTTGTCAGGTAGACCCCCATTGTAGCCAGGTAGTGCCCCCTCTGTTGTCAGGTAGACCCCCCATTTTTAGCCAGGTAGTGCCCCCTCTGTTGCCAGGTCGACCCCCATTGTAGCCAGGTAGTGCCGCTCGGTTGACAGGTAGACCCCCCCTTGTAGCCAGGTAGTGCCCCTCTGTTGTCAGGTAGACCCCCCATTGTAGCCAGGTAGTGCCCCCTCTGTTGGCAGGTAGACCTCCCATTGTAGCCAGGTAGTGCCTCCTCTGTTGTCAGGTAGACCCCCCCATTGTAGCCAGGTAGTGCCCCCTCTGTTGTCAGGTATATCCCCCATTGTAGCCAGGTACTGCCCCCTCTGTTGCCAGGTAGATCCCCCATTGTAGCCAGGTAGTGCCCCCTCTGTTGCCAGGTAACCCCCCTTTTGTAGCCAGGTAGTGCCCCCTCTGTTGCCAGGTAGACCCCCCCATTGTAGCCAGGTAGACCCCCCCTAAAAACTAATAAAAAAAAAATAATAAAAGCCACTTACCCACCAGGCTCCTGCAGCTCCGGACATCTCCTGGGCGGGACTGAGTAGTCTCAGCATCACAGGGGGAGTGAGTGCACCCACGCGTCACGCCCCCTGCGCCCACTGAGGTGTATGTACAGCGCGCACCGGCGCTGTACATACAGGGGGAGAAGGGAGGAGGGATCGCTCCCTCCTGCCTCCTCCCTGCACAGTGAGACACGCCGGGCGGGTGAGCGGCCGCTGCGGCCGCGTCACCCGCCTGTAGGAGCGGCCCTGCGGCGCCAGAGAAAGCGCACCAGCGCTACTCTTTGCGCCGCGGCCCCCTCGCTGCCTGCTGGCGGCGGGAGAAATGCCAACTCTGCCGGGAGGGCGGGGGGAAGCCCCCATTAGCGGGACCCCCCCACCAAAAGCGGGAGAGTTGGCATGTATGATTTAAGGGTGAAGTCCTGAGTTTTTTTTTCAGCCAGCAGATCCTTTAATTTATCAGTAAAGTCTGATAGGTAAAAAACTAACTACTACTTTAGATACAAGCGCCAGGTGTTTCAGGGAACAAGCTGCACAAAGATCGTCAGAGGAAATCTCCTGCTGCAATCCTCTAATAGAGATAAAAAGTGTATATATATAAAAAAGACGATCTCGCTCTGTTCGCTGTATAAGGTGCCAACTTAATCACAAGCAGTCCCCAAATCATCAAATTCCAAAATATGCAACCCCATGCAATAGTATAAAACAGTTTTAAAACACACCTGTAATAGTGCAACCACTGCCCCAGAGATTCTCACTGGATGCTCACATCAGCCAGGAACCTCGCACTAATCCAGGTTTCTGTCCACTTCAATCTTCAGTTGGTGGCTACCCTGAAGGAGATCGTTATTCTCTGAAACGCGTAGGTCTTGTATGCCTGCTCGGCTTTCGTCAGCTACAGCCTTAGTGATGTCACTCTAGTCTGTTAGCCTGTATGTGTGGATCCCGCACGCTGCCGGCCGGAGCGTATTAGCATTGAACATACCTCACTGTTTTTATGTTTTTTATACATTATTTCTGACAAATCCACCAAATGAAGATTGAAGTGTACAGAAACCTGGATCAGTGCGAGGTTCCTGGCTGATGTGAGCATCCAGTGAGAATCTCTGGGGCAGTGGTTGCACTATTACAGGTGTGTTTTACACTGTTTTATACTATTTGCATGGGGGTTGCATATTTTGGAATTTGATTATTTGGGGACTGCTTGTGATTAAGTTGGTACCTTATACAGCGAACAGAGCGCGATCGTCTTTTTTATATATACAAAGTCTGATAGGTGATGATCCTAATGTAGATACTCTTTTTGAATGTCTACTACAGACCTTGCTAATATTATTTAGTTGTAGGGCATCAGTAATAGGCTACTAGATATATAATCTATATACTATAGTTTAATCGTCACATGGTGAACTGGTTTGTTTGGTATGTAAGATGTGCAATAGGCTGTCCGTAAACATACTCTTTGTTGCTGTCGTGAATAAAAAAGAGCAATTTATCAGAGTTGAGAATAGGGATGACTATTGGCTTTCAGACCAAGAGTGTTGGTATTTCGGAAACTGCGCAGTTGGTGAACTGTTTGCGTGCCGCAGTGGTGAAAGTCTATGGTGAGTGGACAACCGGCGCCACTGCGAATAAGCATCATAGAAGCAGCAAACCACCACGTGTCATTATTTGGAGAGGTGAATGAATGTCTGCTACATCGGTGCATATGCGCGGTCTGACACTCTACCTTGGAGAAACTCAGCATGAACCAAGGGGCTGCCAGATGTGTGTCTAAAACAACAGTTACACAAAATCCTATCGTGTTAGGGTCTCCAAAGCAGACAGATGGTCACTGTACCTCTGCCAACAAAGTTGCACCGGCAAAAACAGGTTCAACTTTCACAGCAGTATTGAACAGGCTCCGGTGGAAAAGTTGGGCGTGTCAGTCAAGTAACATCAGAGAACAATCAGCTTGCAACCATTGCTGAAAGAACACAAGCTGGTGGGTAAAGTTTTAAAAGTCAGAAGACGGGGCCGGGGACAATGCATTTAAGTGCCCTAGGAAAATAGGGCAAATGGTGTCCCTCCCAGAAAAAAAGAAGTTACAATCTCTGGCCCTGACCTTCAGTTGCACCCTCCTCAGCTAGGTGCCATTACAGCATTATAGCCTGCCTCTGGCATGCCTAAGACCTCCAAATACTGTCCTGAATCTCTAACTCCTAAGACTTGAATTCAGGTGGGCATCTGTGAGAGCACCCCGATGTTTGCTTTATGGTTCCTCTCCCACGTATCCTCCAGCAGCTGTAGAATGCAGTTAGCATGGTCCAAGATACCTGTGACAACTTACCAGGAACATCTTGAATCACTCCCAGCCCGTCTAGCTGCTGCCCATTGCAATTACCCTGGTTATTAGCTGGTCATAATAATGTGAATCAGCTGTGTATAAGAGTGCATTTAGCCAATGTGGTGATATTAGTTTTTAACTACAAAACCATGGCAAAAAAGGGTGGCTTTGCTGCAATTTTACAAAAATCGCAGCATTTTTGATTGTTTTTGTGGTATTCATGGAAAAAAGCTAATGCTAAGTTGCTTGCCACTAGTACTGGAGGTCCAAGATTCATATTGTCTTATGTACCCAACATTATGTCACATTTGCCTTTGCCTTGGTTACTGTTTAGTGGGGACGGTGTTTGCGGTAAATGTTCATTTCATTGTCTGGCAAGGGGCTGAGCATTTTCTAGGTATACCCCTGGACTTTATAATGATTTGTACTTAATAGACCATTATTACTAAAAATTAATCGAACAAGACAATTACCTTGGAATTTCTTGACATGGATGTAATAGGCTTATTAAAAGGGGTCATGTTAAGCTATAATGCCTAATTAATTTGGCATTAATAGTCTGTCTTTCTCTCTCAACATTTTACGTAGATATAAAATTAAAAGAAATCCTAATAAACAGGGTTAAGTTGGATTTTATGTGACATTGTATGACAAAGTGAAGACTATACCGTCTAATAAAGAGCACTTTACGAGCTGACCCCTATTAACGTAAATGACACTCATGAACATAATATGCCCAAGGTGAGGTGTGCTCACATACTGGGAAAAGTCATCAGCATTAAGGGCTTTTCATCTTTACTAATAATCTAGGTGTGTTGCCACGATGAGTTTTATTTAACTGTTCTATTAAATTTCATTAAACTGGGATGACGGGGATGTAAAAATGCCAAAAAGAAAGCTGACAAGATGCAATTACAAAGTCTTAGTGCTCTTTAAAGTCACCAAGCCCACTACTCCAGATATATAAAAAGGGCCAAATTTTAGCATTGGGCTCAGAGCCATTCATCTGAAGCTTTTTCTGCTCCAAGCATCACAGATTCCAAGCTATTTTGTGAAAATGTCTCACCACTCTGGTCACAGCAGCCATGGAATCAAGAGCTTCAGCTCATCCTCAGCATGCTTACCATCTGTGAGCAAACACAGCTCATTAGGCTCCATCACTTCTAAGAAGATATCAATTGGCCACAAAATGCACCCATCGTTCAGCAGCAAAAGCGTCTACAGCGTTGTGTCTGGTGGACATAAGATTTCTACCGGACTGAAGAGTGGACATGCCTATGGTTTGTCTGGAATTGGACATGGTTTGAGCGCTGCTGGCTACGGATTTAGTGGATCATTTTGTTCTCCTGGAATCACCCCTGTTACCGTTAACCAAAGTCTCCTGGCTCCTCTCAATTTGGAGATTGACCCCCATATCCAGAAAGTCAGAATTGATGAAAAAGACCAGATTAAAGGTCTGAACAACAAATTTGCCTCCTTCATAGACAAGGTAAGTTACAATTCATACATCGTATTAGGATTGTTGTACAAAAACCTAGTAGACAGACGCTAAATTATAACGTCCAACCAATCGATAACTGTAAAGTAATTCAAGTGGAGCGCTCCAAACAGCATCGATTTTGACAAAAATACTTTACATTTTTACATGTTTGTCTTTATGTACAATTTACTATTTGAATAACCTTGGTTTCATATTTCTAGAGGTAATGTATGGTTTTATGTGACAAACAGCCATACATACTGTGCTAAAGAACAATTCAGATATTATAGGTACATGCCTCAACAAACTTGAGCCATCTAATCAAAAATGAATAAAGCAATTTATTCACTTGTGCAATGTTTCAGTTGATGAATTGGTGAATAAAGATTCGCCTAGATCTGTTTGGAAGGGCTGCCTGAATATCTACATTTAAAGAACATAGACTAAAAGAATTGGGAAACTATAAAAAAAATAGTCTAGTATATTCGCTCAGACCCCTACACGACATGTTGGTGAAACTCAACCTAGAGCCCTATAAAATCCTTTCTTATTTTATATCCTAAACTAAGAATCTCTCTTAATTCATAGTTTAACTTGCAACAATTTTGATATGATTTTTTTCTTAATTGAGAAGAGTAATGGAAAAGTTGGATTTAGCAGAACCCTATAAACCAGGGGTTCCCAAACTCCATTCCTCACGCCCCACCAACAGGTCATGTTTTCAGGATTTCCCACAGAATGCACTGACAATAATTAAGTCAACTGTGCAGCACAATGAAATCACTTGTGCACTGCTAAGGAAAGCCAGAAAACATGACCTTTTGGTGGGGCGCGAGTACTGGTGTTTGGGAACCCCTGCTATAAGCAATCATTGAAGCAACAGCAATTTCCTACTCTGAAGACATGACCAACCTTTCCATTTGGTTGCATAGTCTTGGTCACTCTCCTTGTTACTTTAAGTAAAACCGGGACTAAAAATGTGATATCATAACTCCATGCAACTAATGGGCTGTACTAAAGTCCTGGTGAATTCTTTTTTGCTGATTGCTTTAAATAAAGCTGTACACTTAATGGATATTTATGATACAAATGTATTACCCCAATGTTCTCATTCCTCAATTTCACTTCTAAATCTCCTTCCCAACACCCTTATTGTAGGTGAGATTTTTGGAGCAGCAGAATAAGATGCTAGAGACAAAATGGTCTCTTCTACAAGACAAAAAGCCTGCAAAAAGCCACATTGAACCTCTCTTTGAGGCATACATCAGCAACCTCAGGAAACAGCTGGAAAGTCTTGGGAGTGAAAGAGTTCGCCTGGAGTCTGAAAGAAGAAACATGGAAGATGCAGTTGAGGAATTCAAGAAGAAGTAAGTTATTTGGCTAAAGCATCAATGAGAATGTATGGTTTCCAGGTTTAATTTAGGAATGCAAAGATAGCAACATGATGACCAAGATATATGATACATGAGATTATGATAGTAGAATGATGTCCTTCAAATAATCATTACATGTGTAACCCAACAGGTATGAGGAAGAGATCAACAAGCGCACTGCGGCTGAGAATGAGTTTGTTGGACTGACGAGAGTATGTACTGACCATTATGAACAGTTTATACTCTTCTACTGGGCATTAAAGATAGTGGAAAATAATGATATTTACCTTGCAGGATGTGGATGCTGCTTTCATCAACAAATCAGAATTACAAGCTAAAGTGGACTCACTAACTGATGAGATTAATTTCCTGCGCGCCCTCTTTGATGCAGTAAGTACTGTTTGCTGGTCTTCATCAACCACAAAGATTTCAAATGTAGGTCACTTACGCATTAAAGTGAGCAAATTGACCCATCAATTAAAAATTGTATTAGGTGGTCAGAATGGTCTCACAGTGGATCACTGTATTCCTTTAACACTATTGAAATGTTAGAATATAATATTTGAATTTATGGCTTTATTATCTGTGCTATACATACTCATAACAAGACACCTATAAGCCACTAGGACTCCAGACTGTAGTCACAGACATGTTTTACATCTGCGTCAGAGGTTCTGTGCGGCGCCCTCATTGCAGATTCCATTCAAAATGAGGGAAAAAATTAATTATCCTTTCAGATAAAATGACAGATAGCAGAACAGAGACCTGATGGATCCTATTGTAGTCAATGGTATCCATTGGGTGATGTTGGTGTCTGTCATAACAAGATCTGGCTCCACCTGTGTGAAGGAGGCTCTGCATGGAACTTCTGACATAGATATGAACCAGACCTAAGTTTACCTTGTGCCATTCATATACTTGTGTCTTCTTCTCATGTTTCCGAGAGGCATTTAGCTCATGTATAAGGGTTGTTGCAACTTCTACCTCTGCAACTACTAAAGCTACTCTCTAAACTGTGTCTCTGTACCTTCAGTTTTATTTGGATTAATATGTAGGAAAAATTCAATGGTAGAGATATTCTTTCATAGAAGCATTGTTTCAAGAAGAGAATATTGTGCCCAGTGGAGGGTCTGTTCAGCGCTCTTTTTGAAGCCAAGTGGTATCATACTTACCTATGAATTTGCCGATTTGATACCTACTGTGTGTTATTATAAAGTGCAAGTTTGGAAACCATCGGAAAGCAGACAATTTGACCCATATATTAGTTACGTCTGTAATAAATTGGCATTTTACAGAAGATCAATGCTAGATAGGTGTCTAATCAGCATTATGATCTGCATTAATACTTCGATCTATTCACATACGATTAATAACATTATTCTGATTTCCTTTGCTCAGGAGATTGCTCAGCTCCAGGCTCAGATCTCAGATGTCTCCGTCATTGTGTCCATGGACAACAGCAGAGATTTGGACATGGACAGTATCATTGCTGAGGTTAAGGCTCAGTATGAAGAGATCGCTAACAGAAGCAGAGCTGAGGCTGAGGCCATGTACCAGTCAAGGGTGAGTCACATTCCTAGATTTAATCACTCATTTCTGAAGTATTGGTGCAGCCCTGTAAAAATCCTTTTTAATCCACAAAGCATGTTAACATGATTTAGCAGTTTAATGATATGTCTTCTAGTAATCACAATTAAATCTACCTATGTTTATCCTCCAAAATATACAAGTCACTTAAATTAATTACTCTAGATCTTGGGGATTATCAGTATTAATTTACTTTATCACTGTAGTACACTGTTCTTTTAAATTCTGCATCCATGACCTTCATGTTTAGAACAGTCACAAGAGTCAAATGTGAGAATAAGGTGACTACACCACATTTGCAATACCAGACACAGCCCATAGACAAGAGTGGCGCTGTTCAGATTTCCCCCTTTGTTTCCCTCAGGCACCCTCTTAGATTGTAAGCTCTTTCGAGCAGGGCTCTCACACCTTGTGTCTCACCTGTAAGTAGCTTTCACTGTGTAATGTCTGTCTTTTGTCTGTAATTATACCCTCTACATTGTAAAGTGCTGCGAAATATGTTGGCGCTATATAAATAAAGATTATTATTATTATTATTATAAATATGTTGTCCTACTTGGGCAATCTAATTAAAAATAGTGTCTGAATAAAGCAGGTGTTTCTCAAGACCCCTGATAAATACTCCTTGACCCGTTCAGGCACAGTAGTGCACTTGATTCTTGATTCACTGATAGAAATTTGAACTTGGAGTCTACATGCTTCCTAATTTTTGATCCTGTATTCTCCTATGTAGTATGAGGAACTGCGCATGACAGCTGGAAGACATTGTGATGACCTGAGAAACACTAAGCATGAAATTACTGAGCTGACTCGTCTCATCCAGAGACTAAAGGGTGAAATCGAGAGCGTGAAAGCACAGGTAAATTACAGACAGAGCATGGTTAGAGTTATGCCCTTGCTGGAGCCAAGAGTGCAATAGTTTATTATTTACCCACCCATCGTTGGAATACATAGGACAAAGCAATGTGAAAACGGCAAAAATATAATTGTAATGTTTATAGGACTTTTTAATTTAATACAAGTTTTCTTCTAATCATAAAGCACATACATTTTGTTTCAGATGATACCAGTGATATTCATTTATATAGAGGCATTACACTCCACAGCGCTGTACAGAGACTGTTATGATTTACATTTACCCCTGTCCCCATTGGGGCTCACAGTCTAAATTCCAGACTAACCTATCTGAATGTTTGTGGAGTATGGTGCTAACAGGAGTACCCAGAGAAAACCCATGCAAACACAGGAAGAACACATAAACTCCTTGGAGATGTGGTAATTGGTGGGATTGGAACGCAGGACCCCAGTGCTACAAGACAACAGTGCTACCCACCAATAACTGTGCTGTCCATGTTGTCGGTAGTGATTTAGAGAGTGGTCTCCCTCACTAATAATCTAGTTATCATCAAAGGGATTTCCAGGCAATAATTTTATTTTTTAATAGGAATCTGCTGCCCTGTAAAAAGTAAATAAATTATACTCGCCTCTCCACTCACTTCAGATTGTCCTCTCTCCCCACCGATCTTCTAGTCTTCTGTGATTGGGACGTCACCACTGCAGCCAATCAGTGGCTGCAGCAGTCACATTCTATTGGCTGACATCACTATTCTGAAGTAAGTGCTCTGAACAATGATGTCAGGCAGTGGCATGTGACTGCTGTAGCCAATCAGCGGCTACAGCTGTGGTGTCCTATTGGAATCAAGACCGGGAGACAACAGAAGATCTTCGGAAAGTCAGGACGATGCATCACTGGATATGAGATGAGAGGAGAAGTGAATATAAGTTTTTTTTTTTATTTTCATAAGGCAGCATTATCCTATTAAAAAATACAATTCTTTTCTGGACAACCACTTTAAGTCTTCTTTAAACCAATGATGCTTAAATCGGATATCTTCTTTTAAACTATATAGAAAAGTCATCAGAATACGCCATCAATGTTTTAGTATGCTGAGTTATCAAATGTCATAGACATGATTGTGCCCCAACAGTAGACTTTACATGGCCATATAATTTAAATGTAAACAGATTACAAGTCCACCATGCACAGTTTGGAAGAATCTGGTAGCAACTTAGAAATGGCCATCATGGGATTACCCACTGACCCCAGGTATGTTACAAAAGTGGGCCCCAAAACAACAGGACACCAAGATTACAGTGGAAGACAGCCCATTTCTGTTTGGCTTTGGAGCCAATTACTTGCCACTATAATCTACTACCTATGGGTTCATTTACAGATAACCTATTAGACCTTACTGATAATACGCCCTGTGAATACAGTGATGAAAATAAAGTTAACAATGCACAGTCATTTGCTCTGGTAGGTCCAAGGAGCCCCAATCCAACACTGCTTTGTAGATGTAGGACCTTTTTAGAAGCATGCACCATATTTCTAACCAATATAACTCTCAATGGTGGTCATCACATTGAGCTCTGGAATAAGCACTTGCGGATTCCAACCATAAAACATATTTTCCTACCATTAGTCATAACAAATAATACAATTAAATATCACTTGTTCTAATTTTTTTAGACTGTAAAAACGGCATACCACACCAATATATTGTAAGCCAATCTGTAGCCAGCTGTAAGATTAGATAACTATTTAATGTGGGATAATGTACAAAGTAATAAGGAAGAGGCGGGACAGGCTGAGATCCTAGGTGAGGCCTGGGAGAACTTGTTAAGAGAATGTTCTGACATTAGTCACAAAGTCCTACTGATTTACCTTGTCTTGCATCGGCCTGTGATTCATACCATGAAACTATTGCATGTAATACGGAAAATTGTCTCACAGTCAGTAACCATGACTAAAACCATTTCAGTGTTGATGGGATCATTCATGGACATCGCAGAGGTGCAGCCCATTTGGTCTATTTTTTAAGAAAATGGAAATTTAAAATAGTAAAAAATTATCAAAAAAGTGAAACATGATCTAAGAACAATGATTATATGAGCACAAACTTCTTCTACACCTTTTTCTAGTCTTAATATTGTCTAATTGACAAACTGTATTTTGTCATATCCCTGTTTGCTTTAATATACTATGTTATATTATGCTATTGCTACACATTATAAGAAAGATTTGAATACATTTTTTTACATTATTTTACAAATATTGTGCGTTATAGTTTTAATAATTCTTAAACAAAACCTATCCTTTCCTGTCCTAACCTACAAAATTTGTGCCGTGGTCTGTACAGGAAGCCTCAGAAGGTAGGTGGGATAAACAATAAAGGAGTTTGTTAACGACATTGACTGGGTTACCCTATACAGCAGGTGACCTCCAGGTTCAAGTGTAAAAGCAGCACCAACTGCAGCGCCACCTCAGGGGACATCAGGCATTACAAAATGCTCATTAAAATCAGCTGGCTGTCCATGCCATGTAATGCATTTTTAAGATCACTTTTGCTTCATTATGTATTTTTGAACAAAAATAAAAACTATATTTTGTTATCTTGAGTCCCTCAGCAATCAAGTGTTTAGTTTCCCTGCAGCACCACCCCAGGGGATATGAAGAATTACACTAAGCTCATTACAATTCTATGGTTGTCTATATCATGTAATACATTTTTAAGATCAGTTTTGGTTCATTATATGTTAATTCTAAAAATGAAACATACATTTTGTTATACCTAGCGTGCTAAACTGGAGGCTGCCATCGCCGAGGCTGAGGAACGTGGAGAAGCAGCCATCAAAGATGCCAAGCACAAACTGGCAGAACTGGAGGCCGCTCTACAGAAGGCCAAGCAGGACATGGCTCGCCAACTGAGGGAATACCAGGAGCTGATGAACGTCAAACTGGCTCTGGATATTGAAATCGCCACCTACAGGAAACTGCTGGAAGGAGAGGAATGCAGGTGTGTCTACCATTGGAGAATTGATGCAAATGATAGCAGTCCTTCTTATAAATTACTTTGTAACAAATCTAGAAATTAATTTAAATTTTCCTATTATTTACTTTTTAGAGAAATTTATTCCTAAACAAATTTTTTTTATTTTCAGACTTGTTGGTGAAGGACATGGATCAGTTAGCATCTGTAAGTATAGAAACAGATTATCACACTTTTGCCAATACTGTTCTGTACAACGATTCACCACAGTACGCTCATGTATACTATTACTAATCAGTTCTCCCTGAACACTATCCAACACTTATGAAGGTCGACAAATGTAAAATTCTCCATAAGTCAAGTCAGTAAAACGTTTGGCTAGTTTCACATACGTATGATATACGCATATTTCTGAATCCATATTATGGATGCAAGTCCTGGATTAACCGTGGATCTAATGACCTTAAAGATGTTTTTCCTATGATGCTGTGAATTTGTATCAGATTGAAGTCGGAGTCAAGAGCAAAATGTTTCCCTTAAGGGCAGACTGGTTTATGCCTTATAGGTTTTATATTTTTAGATCAATACGAGGAAACAAAATTCTAAAATTACCTATACTCCTCCCTTCATAAAATCTTTATTCCAGCCATACTCACTATGTAACCCACATTTGGGCTGGGACACTCAGCGGTAACATGGGTGAAAAAATGCTCCCACAATGCGCTGATATGAAACTGGCCACATTAGGCACTATAATATCATCTGATGTAGTAAATTTTTCTGTAGCATTATACATACATAGACGACTCATAGTATTTAATTCCAGCAATATTATAAATAACCCGGGGTGAGCATTTTATATTAACATTTGTTTCATAAATTTCAGCCGTGGTCAGCAGCTCCTCAGGACATAGCTCAAGTGGCCAACATCACCATGTGGGAAGCTTCAGCTCCAGCAGTTTATCCAAGGGGAAGCACGGACATCACTGTTAAACTTATATCATCTCGGATAGGCTGCACAAATTATGAGCAATACCTTACTAGGTTGTGCTCAACTTAACCAGCCTAAATGCAGCCTCTGGTATGTTCTCCTGTCTACGCTGACTCTCCCTGCTATGTTCTCCACAATTTTATGTCTATGTGTCTTTGAAGTGGGTTTCATCTTCATCCTATGCAAAATCTGTAAACTGTATGTGTTTATGCCTGTGCCATCTCCCATATTAAAATAATGAAGAGCATTTACGTCTTACATGATTTTTTTTGGAATTTACATGTATGCTATTTATTAATACATCTATAACTTGCCATCAAGCAAGTCATAAGCTCAAAATGATGTGTTGGTCGATACTTATAGGTGACACTTTTTGCTTATTTTTACTTACTACTTTTTTTTAGCTCAACTGCCTTAGGGCAGAGCTGTGATCTGTGTCTACAACAAGCCTGAGGTAGTCTGAGACACACCTCTTATCTTATCATTGGCTGAGGCTTCCCCATAGTCCCCCACCCCCTCCCTTGCAGCTATTTCTCTCCAGGTAATCTGTTGTGGTTAAACACAAGTCTATTGCAAATTCACAATGAGCCAGTGTATTGACCTCATAGGTTTTCATTAGATGATAACACTGCACCATTGCATTATTTGAATAATTGGAGATAATTCATTGTAAACACAGCCTTAGCATAATATTACAAACATTCACAACAGCAAGATATTATTTACTTAAAATCACATAAAAGAAGGTCATACTTACTGCTACAGACATGGGCCATATGGCCATTCCCAGTAGGAGGCCATTCCCAGTAGTAGGATTGTCTCTCACAGTTGAAGTATACCACGATAAAAAATACAGCCCTCTCCATTCTTTGTAACTGGGAAAACTTGAAAATCGCCAGTATATCAAATACTTATTTTCCCCACTGTAACTGCACATGAGATAAAAGCTAGTTCACACCAGCATGCAGAAGAGCCAAAGCACCATACAGGGGAGATTGCTCAGGTGCAAAAGTACTAACCGAGGTGTCAACAAGGTACAAAGGGAGCGGGCAGAGGCATTGTTGGTTCACAGGCAAGGAGATCTGGGTAGTTGGCAGGCAACGAGTAATCAGAGAACATAAGAGCTACAGGAAAATATACCAACAACTGGCAAGGAGGTAATGGGAAGGTGTCCAGATAAATCCCCTGGCAAAATGCCATTGGCTCCAGAAAGGTTGGGTGGCATGTGCTGGCCCTTAAAATCACAAAGGTACATTGCGTACACCTTCCAGAGGACTGTTGTGAAGGTGCGGCTGTACAGATGGTCTGGGAGCAGAGGAGGAGACCAGGCGGTTATGGGGAGCGGAGGAGAGCTGAGTAACGTGTCAGGGAGCCGTGGCACTGGCATGTCCGTGTATGGGGACATGGATCACGGCGCATGCTGTGACAATACTGACATCTGTGTCATTTCTATATTTAGCCCCAAAGACCTCTACATAATCCCTGCCTGACATCATGATACAAGTGTACATCAGATGTCAGGAGAACAGTTTCATGGCAGTGTTCTTTTACCAACAAGGATTTGGTTTTAGACTGCAATAGCAATCACTCTGTGATCTGTTGAACAGAGAGTTGGGTGGCATGCATTTCAGTACATCCTCAATATAGATTAGGGATCCCCACAGAGGTGCAGGAAGGTCTACACAAAGTGGCAGGTTTGACCTGAGAAACACCTAAGCAGCACAGGCTGTCGTAGGAGGGGATCTCCCAAAACCCAGAGTTGTCCAGTTGTGAAAAACCCTCTTAAGCATATGTGTCAAATTTAAGGCCCATGCACTGAATGTGGTCCACAACGTCATGTTAGTTGGCTCGTGAGAGCTTACACACAACGAGCAGAGATAGACAAGGTCCGGGTGCAGTAGGACCAGCACTTCAATTTCAGTCATAGATTTACACTTGACAAAGGCAGTGGCGCCAGCATTAGGAGCTGGCACCATCTTGGATTTGGACTGCTTTGTTCAGCAACTCACAGATGGTGGCACAGCTCTTACAACCCTATTCAGGCATCCTCCAATGGCTCTTCAAGATTTGTTGATGTGGCCATTAGTGAAAATGTGGTCGACACTCTTGCTCTAGATCAGGCATCCTCAAAGTGCGTCCCTCCAGCTGTTGGGAAGCTACAACTCCCATCATGAATTTATATAATCTATAACAGTGGGAATGATGTGAGTTGTAGTTTCCCAACAGCTGGAGACCAGCAGTTTGAGGATGCCTGATCTAGATTATCCTGCTGATCTGGATACTGATTATTAATCTACCTTACCAAGAAAACTATTTAAAAAGACAAATAAGATTGATAAGATGTGTCCATGGTAAATGTTAAGCAAGTTGTTTAGTTTTACAAGGTTGTTTCTGGGTATTTTGTGGATTAATTAAAGCATTTTTAGCATCAATTATGAAGCTTTTGATAAGTTGCAGAGCTCCGGTCTGTGGACCGAGGTCTGAGGGCCAGATTTCACGTGCCAGATTTCTAAGTGACAATTTAGAAGTGACAATTCTCAGAAATATCCCAGAACTTAATAGAGCAGACTTTGGAGTCCGTAATATCATCTGACTACGTTTCTCTTCATCTCTTCACAGGTACGTCTTTTCTGGTGAACAGCAATTCCCAGCCAAACCACAGCATTATATGTCTAATTGTCTCTGCCTAGTTTAAATGGTACGTCTTTTCTGGTGAACAGCAAATTCCCAAGCCAAACCACAGCATGTCTAAATGTCAAATGTCTCTGCCTAGTTTAAATGGTACGTCTTTTCTGGTGAACAGCAATTCCCAGCCAAACCACAGAATAATATGTCTAATTGTCTCTGCCTGGTTTAAATGGTATGTTTTTGTCTAGATATTTTGGCCCAGCTCTGTCTTCCATAATTTATCCTGTGTTTATTTGTGTAGCCATCAATCCCAGATATTCCCCTTGAAGTGTCTGCTTTGTGCAGTCATTTGTATGTAGCTCCACCCATGTACGACACCTGAATGCCCTAATGCTTAATTTGAACTCATCATAGTTTAGTATAAGTTGCATAGATCCGATCTGTGTACCGAGGTCTGAGGGCCAGATCTCACGTGCCAGATTTCTAAGTGACAATCCTCAGAAATATCCCCGAAATGAGCCAGAAGAGAGCATAAGGGAGCTGGGACTCTCACCTTTTTGTAAGTAGCTGCCCTTCTGTGCATACTCCTTATTTACCATGCTTGCTATTACTATCTACCGTGCAGTCATCTGCCTCTTATCTTACCACCCTGTCTTGCCATCAGACAATTTTATTCAAATCTGCTCCTCTCTCCTTCCCTCACCTATGTACTCATCCCACACACTATTTTCCCTCTTCAACCACCCCAAACCTCCAGCTCACATATTACTGCACAAACGCCGCTCATATTCATCACTAAAACCATCTGCTGTCTCTTTTCATTCTCCTGCTTTTGCTGCAGGGGGACATCTTCCTAACCCCGGCTCACCATCCTTCACTGTCATCCCACCTCCCCCTTTCCCCATAGAAACCTGCTAACCTGCTTCCTATTTGCTGTACGTCTTTTTCTGCCCTTTTAAGTGTGCTTTATGGAACGCCCGATCCATCGCAAAAAAACTCACTGCTGTTCATGACCTTTTTCTCTCCAACTCCCTAAAACCTGCTAGCCTCACAGAAACATGGCTCCAGCAATCTGACACCACTTCCCTTGCCACTCTCACCTCTGGTGGCCTACACTTCACCCACACCCCCAGACCTGAGAACAGGCCGGGTGGAGGTTTCGGCATACTTCTCTCTCCACACGCATTTTACCAGGTCTTTCCCCCCTGTACCTTCACTCACTTTCCCCTCCTTTGAGGTCCACACCCTCAGACTCTTTCGGCCATTTTCCATCAGAGTCGCGGTTGTCTACAGACCCCCTTGCTCAACCCGCCAGTTTCTGGATCATTTTCCTGCCTGGCTCCCTCACTTCCTCTCTACTGAAATACCCCCCTTTTCATCATGTGTGTTTTCAACTTTCCCCAAATTGATGACCCCATGTCTCCTTCTGCCTCTCAGTTTCTTTCACTAACCTCTTCTCTTGGCCTCTGCAAGTTTACTGACTCTCCAACCCCCCAAGGATGGGAACTCTCTGGATCTGGTCTTCTGTCATCTTTCCTCATTTTCTAACTTCACTAATTCTCCTTATACTCTCTCTGACCACAACCTTATCTCCTTCATTATCACTAATTCTCAGCCTTCTCTGTACAAACCTGCTCATCACACATTCCGAAATATCCGTTCCATTAATACTCAGGAACTCACAAACATCATACAGTCCTCACTGCCACCAATCTCCTCCCTCTCCTGTCCTGACCAGGTCGTCAAACGTTACAACGAAACTCTCACAACCACCCTGGACATGTTGGCACCACTCAGACACCGCACCAAACCCGAGCAGATGACCGCAGCCATGGCACACACTCAGGATTTGCCTTGCAGCGCTGTTTCCAGGTGTGCTGAGCGGCTGTGGAGAAAGTCGAAGCTACCTGCAGACTTTCTCCACTACAATTTATGCTCAGGACTACCACTCTGCCCTGCATTGTGCAAAAACAAAATATTTCACCTCCCTTATCTCAACACTACACAATAACCAAAACGCCTCTTTGACACCTTCCACTCCCTCCTAAGTCCTAGAGCTCAGGCCCCAGTTACTGACCTCTGTGCTGAAGACCTGGCCACTCACTTCAAAGACAAAATTGAAAATACACATATCACAGTCCCCAAGTAATACCCATCCAATCCCCTCCCGCACGTCCTCTAATCTACTCTCAGCCTTTGACCCGACAACAGAGGAAGAATTTTCCAGGTTCTCCTGTCTGGGACGCCCCACCACCTGCTTTTACTGACCCATTCCCTCCCAGCTCGTCCAGTCTATTTCTCCAGCTGTCCTCTTCACCTTACTGCAATCTGTAACCTCTCTCTCTCCCCTGGGATCTTTCCATCTTCCTTCAAACACGCCATCATAACCCCTTTACTAAAAAAGCCCTCTCTGGACCCGTCCTGTGCTGCTAACTAGTCTCTAATCTGCCCTTCATCTCTAAACTCCTGGAACGCTTGGTCTACTCTCGCCTTATCCGCTATCTCTCTGTTAACTCTCTTCTTGACCCTCTGCAATTCAGGTTTTTTGCACCCTACACTCCACGGGAAACTGCCTTAGTTAAAGTTTTCAAAAAAGACCTCCTAACAGCCAAAATCTCAGGGAAATTACCCTTGTTTCTTCTTCTGGATCTCTCTGCAGCGTTTTACACTGTGGATCACCCCCTTTTTCCCCCGCATGCTCAGCACCATTGGCCTCCCGGACACCGCTCTTGCTTGGTTCTCATCTTACCTGTCTGACAGCTCCTTCAGTGTCTCATTTTCTGGTTCTATCTCCTCTCCTCTCCCTCTTGATGTTGGAATTCCTCAGGGATCAGTTCTAGATCCTCTCCTCTTTTCATTGTACACAGTCCCCATTGGACAAACAATCAGCAGATTCGGCTTCCAGTACCATCTCTATGCTGATGACACCCAATTATACACCTCCTCCCGTGACATCACTCCAGCCTCGCTACAAAACACCAGTGGCTGTCTGTCCACTGTCTCTGACATCATGTCCTCTCTCCATCTGAAACGAAACCTCACTAAAACTGAACTTCTTGTCTTTCCGCCATCTACTAATCAACCCCACCCTGCTATTTCTGTTTCTGTATGTAGTACCACCATTTCTGCTAGGCAGCAGGCCCGCTGTCTGGGGGTTATATTAGATTCTGATCTGACCTTCACCCATAATCTAATCCCTTGCCCCTCCTGTCACCTGCACCTCAAGAACATCTCCAGAATCCGTCAGTTTCTCACCGTGGAAACAACCCAAACTCTCATTGTTGCTCTTATTCTTTCTCGTCTTGACTACTCTAACTCCTTGCTTATCGGTCTCCCTCTCTGCAAACTCTCCCCTCTTCAATCTGTCCTGAATG
This sequence comes from Phyllomedusa bahiana, assembly GCA_025379985.1. NCBI lineage: Eukaryota > Metazoa > Chordata > Amphibia > Anura > Hylidae > Phyllomedusa > Phyllomedusa bahiana. Next base: position 6,586 of record JAODAL010045162.1, on the reverse strand, counting down.
CAGCAGCCAGGCTTGTCTTTCTCTCCAGCCGCTATACTGATGCCTCTACCCTGTGTCAGTCACTGCACTGGTAGCCCATGCAGTACAGGATACAGTTTAAACTCAGCACTCTCACTTATAAAGCTCTCCACAACGCTGAACCCCCTACATCACCTCCCTCGTCTTGTCTACCACCCTACCGTGCTCTCCGCTCTGCTGATGATATCAGTTTACATTCCTCAATCATCCGAACCTCCCATGTCCGTCTCCAAGATTTCACACGTGGTGCACCACCAGTTTTCTGGAATATGCTACCGCGGGCGATCTGGCACATTCACAACCCTCATAGTTTTAAGAGGGCCCTGAGAAAAATCTTCTCAGCCTGGCCTAAACCCAAAATCCCTAACTGCTATCACCAATTTGTCACTCCCTAGACTAGGGCCTCACAGGCACGTATCTGTATAAAGTTGACTGTCAGGGGGCAGGTTAATCCATTTTTCATGTAAACCACCCCCTATTTATGAAACAAGGCTGGACCAATGTAAACTTGGCACTTCTTACCGTATGTTTTCAGCCATACACCCTAATAGATTGTAAGCTCTCACGAGCAGGGCCCTCACACCTTTTGTCTCATCTGAAATTACTTTAATGTGTAATGTCTGTACGTTTTGAATTTGTAAAGATTATTATTTTTTAATTTATTTTTTGTTTAACGTGTAAATGTCTTCAGATTTTGTGGGCTCAGGGCCAGTTCTCACCAATTACTATTCTATGTCATTAAACCCGTTCCACAAGAGCAGTGGTAAAGCGGTGTGATCTATTTTCTTAAGGATCTGTGTATTCTAACAACCTTTCATTGCAGCCGCACATCAGTTTTGACATTTTTACACAAGACTAATTAATTTACTGTAAGTGACTCAATGTCTTCAGTGCAACATTCATTGCAGTGTTTTACAGTGTTTTGAAACCCAAATCTTGAGACATTATCCACTCCCCTCTGACTAGGTACAACCACCACCCTCCGTTTCAAGGTATGTTCACAGAGTCAAAGTACTTTCAACCATCCCCTTTATTTGGATGAAGCCTGCAGAACTGCAGGTTCATGCTGCAGAAACAACCCTATTTAGATATTGCTCAAATGGGGTGATGTTTTTTTACTGGGGAGAGGCCTCATGTCGCTGTATGGAGACATATTCCTTAATCATCCCACTGAAATTAAATACATTCTAAAAAGCTAATGGGAAAGTGGCTAGGACTTTGTAGTTCCCTCTATCGGATGTATTGTTCTTAATTCACATCTGACTCACTGAACCTTGCAATGTAAAAAGGAATAACGCCACGACAGTTCACTCATCTGCAGTAAGCTGTTTAGGAGTTTTTGCCCCTCGTCATCAGGTATTTGCCCCTCACGGCAAGGCTCAGTGAGTCAGATGTAAATTGAGGAATGCTACACCCAATAGGTGATGCTGCAAGGGTCCCAACTCTTCACCCATAAACCCATTAGAATATATCCCTATTTAGATGAATGGAATGGATTCTTAGTTGCGAAAATTTCCCGCTTTTGTTCTTTTCAGGGGATTCCAAAATAAAAACCAGCCCAACAAGCAATCAATAAGATATCATGAAGTGTAGGGAAACTCCAGTACAACACTTTGACCATAAACAATGGAGTGCTAACCCACAACTATTGCTCAAACTTTCATTAAGACACATTAATATACAGTACATATACAGTACAAAGAGGTGATCCTCAGATGAAGCATTAAGGCAAAATTCATGTCAGGAGTGGCTGTGGGTAACCAGAAATTAAAAATTAATCTTTTAAACCCCCTAAAAGCCGAACCCCTGAAAAGTAGTTAATGACCAAAAACATTTTTTTTGTTTGGCCTCCTTGCTTTTTAAACGTTGTAACTTTTTTTTTTTTTTAAATGACACAGTTGGGAGAGGCCGTTTTATTCGAACAAGTTGACTTTATAAGGGAATATTTTTTAAGTACACTTATAAATAATTGCATATTTTTTTTTATTTTTTTACAAACTTTTTTTTTTTGTTTTTTTAATTTTTTTTTTACACCATTAAATTTTCACATTTAATAACTTGTTAGATTAATTCAAAGGGTTTAAAGGTCTGTGGATCCAAAATTTTTGGTTTTTTTTGTGCTTTTAAATTTATGTACAATTTTTTTTTATTAAATATTTATTTTTTTTTTATTTTTTATTTTTTTTTATTTTTTTTTTACATTTTTTATCTTTTTTTTGTACTTTTTTTGACCCCCATGAAGGGAGAACTGTTTAACATTTTTTTTTTTTTTTTTTTTTTTACACTTAGTAATGATTAGCATATTCATATATGCTAAAAAATGCTAATCTGTGTCAGTCTGCCCGGCAGTGATTGGGGACAGACCAGTGATCCTAATCATCTTTTACACAACAACTCTGGGGCCAAGCTAGGCCCCCAGGCTGACTGTGCACCCGGTCCCTGGCCTGTCGGGTGACCGGGCGTTCCGATCACCGACAGAGCAGGGGATTCCTTTATTGCAACTGCGGTAACGCACCGCGCAATAAAGGGTTTTTTTTTAAAGCATGGGGTTGCGGGGTTTCCTCCGCTCCCCGATGCCTGCGGGAATGCTCTGGGATTGGGGCGGTAGTTCGCCCCTCTTAGGCAGCTGGGGCCGGGCGCCCCAAACCCCGATGTCTCAGGATCAAAAGACGTCGCTGCAGACGAACGACCCCCACCGGGCCCCGTCAAAAGACGGGGGGCCGGTGTTAAAGGGGTTAAAGCACTTGACTTTATGTATTTATTGTTTTTATATAATTTGGGAATGGGGGTGACTGTATGTTTTTTGGCCCCCAGACCCCAAAATTTTTTGCTCACAAAGAAATACCCCTGAATCTATAACCCCGGGTCTGCGCGGGTCATAAATCAGCACATTATAGCACAAAAACAAACATCTGGCCAGGTAAACCCCCTTTAAAGTGTTACCTTTTCCCAAAATAATGCCCCTGGTTTCCCGAAAAACAGAAAAAAATTTGTAATTCGTGATATTGGAGTGCGCCGGGTTAAAAATATAGCGAGGGGCTGATTCTGCTCAGCCCTGTTAAATTACCATTGATTGGTGCTTTTTGATGCACTTGCATTTTTAACTTATGTTTAAGTAATAATCAGGTCATTAATACAAAGAGATGAACTTATTTGTTTTTTATTTACCATTTCAGCTGGTACCCAAAACTGCTTTTCCGGTAGTTTTTCATTTTTGTTTTTTCTTACAAATAAAAATTTGAAAAAATTGGTAAACTTTTAAATTTAAAAATTATAGAAAATTAATTTAAAAAATAATTAAAAATTTTATAAAAAATTATTAATATAATACAGTCATATAAAAGTTTTTGGCTCCTTTAATCTTAATCATTTTATTTAAATTTTGGGTTTTGCAACGCCATTTCAATTTTATAACAAAAAACTGTGACACAGTAAAATTTTTCCGGGTTTTAAAGAGGTTTATTGTACTAACACAAAAAAGTGCAATATGCATTAAACCAATTTTAAAGGTGCAAAAATTGGGTACCCCTTTTATTTTTTTGATTTGAATACTCCTAACTACTTTTTACTGACTTTCTGAAGCACAAATTGGTTTTTTTAACCCCACTGAGCATTGAATTCATACCAGGTGATCCAATGATGAGAAAAGGTATTTAAGGGGGGCCAATTTTAAATTGTTCTCCATTTGAATCTCTTTTTAAGAGTGGGGGGATCATGGGTCCCAAAACAATTCAATATCTTAAAACAAAGATTGTTCAACATAGTTGTTCGGGGGAAAGGTCAAAAAGTTGTCTCAGAGATTTAACCTGTCAGTTTCCACTGTGAGGAACATAGTAAGGAAATGGAAGACCACAGGGACAGTTCTTGTTAAGTCCAGAAGTGGCAGGCCAAGAAAAAATATCAGAAAGGCAGAGAAAAAGAATTGGTGAAAAACAGTCAAGGACAATCCACCACAAACCACCTCCAAAGAGCTGCAGCACATCTTGCTGCAGATGGTGTCACTGTGCATCGGTCAACAATACAGCACACTTTGCACAAGGAGAAGCTGTATGGGAGAGTGAGGGCGAAAGAGGCCGTTTCTGAAAGCACCCACAAACCGAGTCGCCGAGGTATGCAAAAGCACATTTGGACAAGCCAAGCTTCATTTTGGAAGAAGGTCCTGTGGACTGATGAAACAAGATTGAGTTGTTTGGTCACACAAAAGGCGTTATGCATGGGTCCCAAAACACAGCATTCCAAGAAAAACACTTGCTACCCACATAAAATTTTGGTGGGGGTTTTCCATCATGCTTTGGGGCTGTGTGGCAAATGCCGGAAACCCGGGAATCTTGTTAAAGTTGAGGTCGCATGGATTAAACTCAGTATCAGCAGATTCTTCAGAATAATGTCAAGAATCAGTGATGAATTTGAAGTTACGTCGGGGATGGATATTTCAGCAAGACAATGATCCCAAACACAGCTCCAAATCTACTCAGGCTTCATGCAGAGGAACAATTACAATGTTCGGGAAAATGGCATCCCAGGCCCCAGACCTGAATAATCATTGAACATCTGTGGGATACTTTGAACGGCGGGCTGTCCATGCTTGGCGACCATCAAACTTAACTGAACTTGAATTGTTTTTGTAAAGAGGAATGGTCAAAAATCCCTTTTAAATCCAGGATCCAGGACTGATTAAAAGCTACAGGAAGCAACTAGAAGGCTGTTATTTTTTGAAAAAGGAGGATCTACTAATATTAATGTCACTTTTCTGTTGGGTGCCCATACTTTTGCACCGGTCAAATTTTTGGTTTAATGCATATTGCACATTTTGTGTTAGACAATAAACCTCAATTCAATCCGGAAAATATACTTTTGTCCATCAGTTATTAGATATAAAAGGGGGGAAAACCCAAAATTTTAAAAAAAAATGATTAAATTTAATAAAAGGGTTTATTTTGGTAACCTTTAACGCGTAAAAAATTTCTATCGGGATACAGGGGAATCAGGTTTTCAGAGACACAAAAAAATTAAAAGCATAAGGGGGAAAAAAGATGCCGAACGGGGGTTTTTCCCAAATGGTTGAGCGAAAGCGAGGGGTTTTTAAAAAAATTGGTTTTAAAAGAATTCCCAAAAAAAAAAAAATCCATAGGGGGCCCAAAGCTTGTTGATGCCGGGAAAAAGGGGAACGGGTTTGGCTAAAAAAAAGGCCCAAAAACCCCTTACAACCAAGGTAGGCAGAAGAGCATCTCTGAACGCACAGTAAGGCGAACTTTTAGGCAGATGGCTACAGCAAGAAGACCACACCGGGGCCACTCCTTTCATTAAGAACAGGGAAAATGAGGCTCCAATTTTCCCCAAACCCATCGAAATTGGACGTAAAGATTGGAAAAACGTTCTGGCTGATAGTCCCCGATTTCTGCTGCGACATTCGGATGGTAGGGTCGAATTTGGCGTCAACAACATGAAAGCGGATCCATCCTGCCCTTTTTACAACGGTTCAGGCTGTGGGGGTGGTGTCATGGTGGGGGAAATTTTTTTTGGCACTCTTGGGCCCCTTTTTACCCAAAATTGAGCACGTTCAACACCTTTGGAATCTAGCCACGAAGAATTTTAGGCCCTTCTGAAGGCAAAAGGGGGGGCCAAAACCGTTACAGCATGGTGTACCAATAAATGGCCGGTAGAGTATATATATTGGCAAAGTAACCGTGTGCAGTCACAGGTCTCCCGCCACTAGGGGGAATTCAGCAGGATACCTGCTACAAAAAATGCCACCGAATGTCTGGGTTTGGTGTGGGAAGGAGACTTGTTGGTGTCAGTAACAATAGTTACTGGACACAGTAGTTAGAATGGCTGCCTTGCAGCAGGTATGGGTTTCCTTTCCCGGGACGGTCGTAGCATTGGGTGGGGGGCCCGTCCCCAACGTCCAGGCCATTTTTGGGGCCCAGCCCCGGGTAGGTATAAGAGGTTCCTACTACGGGTTTGTTTGGAGGGCGGGGTTGCTACCTGAATTTGGAGCGCAGAGGGGGAAGAGCTCTGGCCCACAAAGCTTGAGGAAAGCCTTTTAACGGGGGGAATACTGGGTAGTGGTCTGTGGGAGGCAAAGGCCCGGTATGAGGGACTCATTTAATTTTTTAGTTAGTGGCTCGAGGGCCGGGGGTTTTTATTTCTATTTTTTTGTTTGTGTTCTGTATACTGGGCCCAAAAAAAGGGGGTGAGGCCATTTAAAAACTGAAGCCTGTGTCGGAGTGCCACCCCGTTTTACCAAGACGGCATTCCTGAGTAAAATCCCCCCAGGACCCCCAGGAGGGCGCCAGACGAAAGGAGTTGTAAATATATATTTATTATATATATATATATATATATTAATTATATTATATATATATAATTTAAATAAATATATATTATAGATCTGCACTTTTTTCTCTATGGGTACACTGTAGGGTTTTTTGAAAAACAATGGTGGAGGTATGCGAAGGGCAAAATTTTGGTGCCAGTGAATCCCCCTGCTGTGACTTTTAAAAGGGGCCAGAGGCCAAATTTTTATTTTTTAATTTTAAAAATTTATAATTTTTTTTAATTATTTTTT
>JAODAL010045161.1:0-32199 GCA_025379985.1 Phyllomedusa bahiana | reverse complement strand
TATTTTTTTTTTTGTTAAAAATCCCTTTTTTGGGAGTTTTTTTGGGGGTACTGTCCTATATCGATGCCCCTTTTTAATAGGGGTCGTCGGATCGGAGACCGTCCCACCCCTTTAATCAGTATTTTAAAACAAAAACCCTTTTGGTTTAAAATTTTAAACTTTTCTTTGGGAAACCGGCATTTCTTTTCCCTTTTTTGGATTTAATTTTGTTTGCTGAGGGTAATGCTATCTCTACATTTTCTTACGGGAAAAACCTTTTTGGGAAAACCCCGATTTTTCCCATGCGGAATCATGTCAACCGAAGAACGTTATACAGAGTATTCAAGTGGTGGAATTTGTAAGGTCAATGAGTAATTTTACTAGTGAGGATCAACATTTGATTGAGAGGGGGTTAATTAAACGGGAGCTTAGGGGCTAAAAAAATACCCTCATTGGATCCTCAATAGAGCAGAATCTATTTGTGATAGACGTATCAGAGAAGATCTATTGAAACAAAACAGTACTAAAAAGTCTGATTCAGGTAAAAATTATTGTACTTATGTTACAACTTATAGTAAAGAATATAATCAAATTCAATCTTTAATTAACTAATTCTTACCATTGTTGCTTCAAGACGAGGACTTGAAGCCAATCATTCAGAGTGGAATTCGGTTTTCTACTAGAAGACCTCCCACTCTGAGATGGCTCTTGTCTCCTAGTGATGTAACTCTCCACGAATCGTATACTTGGTTATGCAGTCCTCTGTTTTTAAATGCAGTAAGAATAAATGTATATGTTGCGAACATGTATCCAAATGTCAGGGGAAAGAAGTTTGTTTGGTCTCAGTTATTTGATCAAAAAATTTTTAAAACTGTAAACATTTATTGGGTGTTTAGGGGTTATGTGCACAATGTGATTTATTACATGTTAGATGCACAAGCAGAAAAATTAAAATCAGGATAAGAGAACATAGGAATTTGTCTAATGCTTCTAAACATTTTAGGGATGTACATAGAGATGACATTTCTTTACTTTCATGTTTTGGCATCAAAAAGGTATCAAAACCCAAATTGGGAGGGGGGAGATAAAAAAATAAAAAATTTTTTAAAATGGGAAAAGGGTTTTTTTTAGATATTGATGCTTAATAGTAGTATACCTTATGGCCTCACTCATAGACTTGATCTAGCACTAAATTATTAATTGCTTTTTATTTTTTTAATAGTCATGGTTTGTTTAGGGTTAAAGAGGTGTGTTTTTGTCTTTAAGGACATGTCAGGTGTTGATCCTTACTTTTTGTTTAAAGGGAAATTTAGGGTCAGAAATGTGTAAGCTGTATAACATTTTCTCTCTGTTGGTCATGTCCTTGGATTTATCCTTTAAATGGAATTTTGTCTACAAATAAAAGCTGGATTTTACTGAAGATTGCGGTTCTGGTGTCTTCAATTTTATGCTTGAAATCTTTCCTTGCTGGGTAGAACGGAAAATGTGTAGCACGCAGGGGTGAGCTGTTTTCACTTTTCTATATTTGTCCACATTACTTTACTCATAGTGCAGAATGTTATTCTTCGCCATTGGTTAAAAGAAAATGTTCCCACACTAAAGGGAAGTGGAAGCCACTATTCGAAGACTGCACACAATAGACAAAATTGAGACTGAGCGGAATAAAGAAAAGTTAACGAGGGGATTTTCCAGGAGTGGAAAGCCTTTATTGTGCATACTTTTTCTTACACAAATATAATTAAAACAAACACGAATAGGGCTATTATAAAACAATACTTTACTTATAGAAAAATTAACAGGTGCATGACAAAGTGAAAAGGAAAACCCCCTTTAAAGGCAATGCAAAAATGACTTTGAATGTGGATTTATTTAGTGATCAGAGGAGTTAATTGAGAAGATATATGTCCATTTGTGATCCTTTTGGAAATTTCCTCCCCGGTAAACCACTTGTAGCTGATCTAGTTGGAGGGGGAGTGCGAAAGATGCTCCCTCACGGGCCAGAAAAAAGTTTGGGAAAATGATTACTTTCTTTTTTTTTTAAGCATGCGCTGTGAGGACACGTCTCCCTCTTTATACTAAAAAGGGAAACCCCAAAGGTGGTGGTTTTTAAGTTTGAAAAGTGAAATTAGAACAAAAATAAATCATTTTTAAAATTTCTAGAGTACTTATAAAACCCCGTTAAAAAAAAATTTAAAATGAAATTTACAGGGGGAAATGGGGTTTAATTTTGGGGAAAAAAAATGTTGGACGGGGTTATAGATAGCATCTTAAATTAAAGGATTTTTTAAAATCCCTTGGGTTTGTTTTTGGGGTTTTCCTTTTTAGGTTTAATATTTTTTCTCTTTGTAATATTTTTAATTTTATTCGGGGTTAAAGGGGACCCCTATTGGATTTGTTCCAATACGCCCCCATCGTAGGTGCTTTTACTTGGGGATGTTGTTCATCAAAATGTTTGCGACCGTTTTTTTCTAAAAAATTTATCCCCTTATCTCTTACGATTTTTTTTAAAAATTTTTGGGATAGCAGATTTATGTTCTCCCATTTTTATCTTTGGGGTTTTTGGGGGGGTGGTTTGACCGATATAATATTTGCCCACACGGGATCTTTTTCGTTATTAACATTCTGCTTGGCAGCTGAAAGGGAAAACCCTTTTTTTGATATATTGTAAACCTTTATGTGGATGTTGAATGGTGGGAACCTTTTATAATGGCGAAAAATTGGTTTCAAGAAGGCGATGGTTTCCGGGGCCCTTGCCGGGCTGGTTAGTAAAAATTGCGGGTTGTGACTTGTTTGGGGACGTTTTATCTGAATTAATAAAATTGTCACCTAGAGTTTTACACGTTTAAAAAAAAACGTGGTTTTTCTTAAAAAAAGGGGGAAACCAAAAATTTGGGTCATTTTGTAAAAAGATGCCAATGAAAGGTTGTTTGGGCCCCCTTTTAAAATGTTAGAATGTTTGTCATATCGAAGGGTATTAAAAGTTAAAACCTCGAAGTATGTTTCTGTACAGGTCTACGTTGTAAAAAAATTTTTCCCCCTTTCCCTGGGTCATATCTCTAAACCCAAAAAGTGTAAGGGTTTTTTTTTATTGTATAAAAAGTGACAAAATTTTTTTATCAATTCCTGGGATTTTTTTATCATTTAAATTTTTTAGGTTCCCCAACATATTCAGCCCAAACTCTTATTAATTTTGGTTTTGGGAATTTCCATAAAATGTCTGTGGGGCCCTGATAACTCGACCTTTTGTAAAAAGTTGTTTTTGTTTTTGTAGGTTTTAGGTACAGAGTGGTGTGAAAAATATTTCTTTGTGGGCATCTATTTTATGATTTTGACATCTAAAAATTCATCTTGTAAAATTGTTTTTTGATAGTAAAAATTTAATTAAAGGATGACAAGAATTGAGATATCTACAGAAAATGGGGCTAGAAATGACTTGTTTTCCCGTCCCCCTAACAAAATGACGTCATGACGTTTTGCGCAAAACCCAAAATTTAATTTATTTGGAAAATTGGGGGTGCTTTTAAAAATGATCTCTCTCAAACATTAGCATAAAACAAAATTGGGTACGTGGGGGCTACCGGAGACCCCCTAGCGAGCCCTTTAATCTGCATTAGAATTTATTGCCAAAAACTGAAATTAAATTTTTTAATTTGGGGCTTCCCTCCAACAAAGTATTAAGAAGGAAAATTGGTTATTTTTTAATGTAGAATCCTGCATTTTAAATTCCCTCACTGCTTGTGTCCCTAAAAAATACGGTTTTCATTTGGGGTATAGTGAATTTAAAGCAAACGGGGCACCAAAAAAGTAACTCCCTGTCTTGTAACATCCTGTAAACAAATGACCCGTTTCAATTTCAGAATTGACTTCTATAAACTGTGCAGTTCAATTAGAATCAGATGTTTTTCAAACAAAGACAGTCATCTAAATCAGTATCAATGCGATTTGGCCGGCGGTAAACAAAAAAAGCCAATTCGATCCACCATGCCAGAATTTCAATTGGAGTTTCATGGCAGATGGTTAACAATGAAGTATTAAAAAAGTGAGCATGTTAACTCCTTTGTCCATGATAACTTTCCCCCCCATAAAACGAATGCTCCTTAAAGAATTATCTCAAAATAATGAGATATCATAAAAAAAGGCTGACTAAAATGGGGGGGGGGGGCAACTGTTTCTTGGACAAAAGAGTTCTATGTCAGTAAGGCTCAAAATCATTTACAGGATTAATAAAGTATACTAAAAATTGATACTCGATCCAACTGCTGACATCATGACATGAAATAGATTCTATTTGGATCGAAGCTTTTGCTTTCAAACTTTATAGAATTCTAATGTTAAAAAACCTCTTTAATGTATCTCACCGCGGTGTCTCGGTCATATATTTTGTTACCAAAATACATAAAGATATTCAATTCACCACCATGCAGACCCATTGTGTCCGGGGATGGGCTCTGTATGGAGCCTTTGCCATATACATTGATGGATATCATTCAAAAATATTATAACAAATGAAACGTTGTGTCCTAACGATACGACACAAATTCCTTAATAAAAATTCATAATGTTAGAGAGTTGTGACGGTTACATTTGTTTGTTCGCTTGACATTAAGTCACTATACACCAATGTACCGTATGACTTAGGGACACAAGCAGTGAGGGAAGTATTAATGCAGGATTCTACATTAACAAATAACTAGTGTTGAGCGATTTTTATCGACAAAGTTGAAATCGGCAAGGTGTTTATGGTGATCGAAATTTCCCAGATCATGCGATAATTAAGCCGTTAAAAATCTGTGCATAATCTATTAAGATTGCGCCATTTTATCGGCGCTTCTGTAATTTTGGCGGCCAGCAATGAAGATACAGAATAGAGCAGGGTTTGAGATGTCGTGTGCGACGGCATGACTGGGATGTGTTGGTTGCGATTGGGCTGGAAAAAAATCACATGACCTCGTTTTACATAGAACAGGTTTCCTGTTTCCAGCATCAGTGTCTCTCAGCGTCTCATAGGTGATGAGGACCGCCGCTCTGCCTGTGGCCAACAGTCAGTGAAATTAGTCTATTTCTGCACAGAGAAACCTCTAATATTAGCTGTGATCCTTCCAATTTAGTAGATTTAGAGATTTGAACATTTTATGTAGTTAGCTAAGAGAATTCTTAAAGCAGCAATCTACCGCTGTAATTCGACGGCGGTGGGACGAAACGGGGGAGGAGGGGGGCCCCGAGGTGCGACACAGACAAGCTCTTATCTTAAAGAAACATGGGATAAAGAATTCACAAGACTTAGTGTAGACATTGTAGTGGAATTCTTTTTATTAAACAGTTTGCCTATTGAAAATTATTTCATGGATATTGGGAAGCTGAACTTATATGGATAAAACATAATTTCTAGAGTAACTGCAGGTCTCTTTGTTAGTTGCAATACTCCACATTTATTATCAGTATACATTTCAGATAGTTGTCAATTTTACCCATTACACCTGTGGACTGTTGTATATCCACCTTGCACTCCTTAAATTACAATCCAACATATTTGTAGTCAGCACAGGTTGTTTGTTGCCAAAAATACCGGTGTATCGTACGAAAACATCACGAGTTATGTGTTTTTAGATTTGCGCACCCAGCACTGTTCATTGACGCAGCATCTACGTAAATCTTAAAACAGAAATTCTATATTCACCCAGGTAATTTGAAAGGTGCAAAAAATACCGTTTATTATATCACAAACATAACAGTTACCTGTTGTTTTTTTTGACTTTTGCAACCCAGCACTGTTCATTGACGGCAGCATCTACGTAAATCTTAAAACAGCAATTTCTATATTCACCACAGGTGAAAATGAAAGGTGCCAAAAAATAGGTTTATTAATCAAAAACATAACAGTTACGTGTTTTTTATTTTGCGCACCCAGCACGGTCATTGACGCAGATTACGTAAATCTTAAAACAGCAATTCTATATTCACCCAGGGTCCCCCCCCCCCCCCCCCCCCCCCCCCCCCCCCCCCCCCCGCCCCCCCCCCCCCCCCCCCCCCCCCCCCCCCCCCCCCCCCCCCCCCCCCCCCCTGGGGGCCCGGGGCCCGGGGCCGGTGAATTGAAAGGTTGCAAAAAAATACCGTTTATTATATCAAAATAAACAGTTACGTGTTTTTTGACTTTTGGCGCACCCAGCATGTTCATTGACGCTAGCATCTACGTAAAACTTAAAACAGCATTCTATATTCACCCAAGGTGAATTGAAAGGTGCAAAAAATACCGTTTATTATATCAAAAACATACAGTACGTGTTTTTTTGACTTTTGCGCACCCAGCAAGCTGTTCATTGACGCGCTCTAGTTAAATCTTAATAACAGCAATTCTATATTCAACCACAGGTTGAATTGAAAGGTGCATAAAATACCGTTTATTATACCAAAAAATAACAGATACCACGTGTTTTTTTGGACTTTTTGCCAGTCCAGATTTGTTGATGACACCTTGCACGTTAAATTTGAATCCAGCAATTTTGTTTTGATTAGAGGGATTTGGAATAGCTGTGATTTGCCGTCTTTTATAGAGACTTTCCAAAATCTATTCCATACCTTCTCAATTTTTTATATTTTTCTGAACATGGAGCGAATGCAGGTGGCTAAGCGAGCAAAGAGGGGGGATAGGACATGGAGGTAGAGGTACGGAGGAGGAAGGTGCTTCTTCCAGATGCTGGCGGAAACACGCATGCCAGCGGATGTCAGTTGCAGGACCGTCAGGCCTCCTGTCATCGCCTGGGTAGGGCCCTGTGAGTGAATCTAAGTAACGAACATCGTTGCCAATCTGTCCTTCAGTGGTTAATGAACCCTGCTCTAGAAGTCTTACTCCTCTCACTCGCAGTACGGCCACAAATGTCATCATCAGCATCATCAGCATCCGTCCAACATGAAGCAGCCCAAATGTCAAATCGTGTACCCACCACTGTGGATAATCCATTTTCTGAAGAACCTCTTTGATGACAAAATGCGGTAGGGGTCACAAGGCATGTTAAAATATCAAGAGGCAAGTAAGGTTGATTTCTCTGCTCTGACGCCCAGTTACTGATGCCACAGAGGAGTGGTGAAGGAAAGCCGGTCTTCAATCGGCAAAAATCCGGGCGGTCCGGCAACGCCTTTTGCAGTGCCCTTGCTTGTAGCCCGCAGCTTACTGGAGCAGAAAGTCAGGACGACCAAGTCACCTGTGTTGATGATGATTGATGATGACGACATTGCGGATCCATCCTGTCTTTTACGCAGAATTTTGCTTGCGACGCGCTTCATCAGTGGGACGAGGAGGAAGACGATGGGGTAGTGTCAATACGGGTCCCGCCACAAAAAGGGAGTGAGGGCGGTAGCAGAAGTCCGCCTGATATGCATTCCGGCCCAGCCACGGTCAGCGCAAACCAGCTCCTCGCTTATCGCCGTCAAAAAGGTCCAGGACCTCTCAAGACCTGGGGCATTCTTTGAGCAAGCCTCTGATTCACCTGCGATGTACCATATGCCGCCTTTGCCGTAAACGCAACATAAGTAGAGGCAGAAAAGAACTTAAGTGGTTAACACAACCAAAACATGTCTAGTCACCATGCAGCGAATGCATGAGTTGAAATGGAGGGAAACTTGGCCAAAAAAGGCCCAGACCGACGCCGGGGCCTCCAACCACTGTCACACTCTGTCTCCGCCTCCTCCTCCTCCAGCCACCACCAAGCGTTCCTCAAGCTGCCCATGTCTCTCAGGTCAAGATCAGGGATCAGCCTCCGCTTCAGCCTCCACCAGTCGCCGAGTACCCCAAGCACCACCAAGGACCATCTACCCCTTTCCTGTCACCAGTTTGACGACCTGCACGCCGTTACGTCGGCCAGCTGAGCAGCCAGCCTTCTGTGTCCTTCCAGGTTTGGGAGCAGAAAGACAACACTTTAACCCAAACGCATCCCAAAGCCAAAAGCCTGCCTGAATGTCGGCCAATGCCAGGCTTTTGCCTTGGAAATGTGTTGCCTTTTCCGTCTGGAGGACACAGGATGGGTTCCGCCACGTCATGGCCCTTCGCTTGCCCCCGAATACCAGATGCCGAGCAGGCATTTCTTTGCCAGAAAAAGCGTCCCTGCCCTGGCCAGCACGTGTCACTAAAAAAAATTTTCAAGCGCCGTTGTCTGCATCTGTGTCTCGGAAAAGTCATCTCAACCACGACACATGGACTAGTAAGCACGGCAAGGCGCGCTATATCTCTGTGACAGCTCACTGGGGTGAGCTGGGTGGAGGTCTTGGGGTTGACGGTGGCTCTTCAAGGGCTGGAGCATGCTCTTCAAAACCGCTGGGATGGTGCAGGGCTCTTCACCCAAAGGTCCTCTGGGTGGCAATCACGTGCCCAGAGGACTCCAGGCCGTGTTGAAATTATTCTGCCTATGGAGGACCGTCCACACACAGGTCAGGAGCTCGTGGACGGCTCTAAGCAAACGAGACGAGCGATGGCTGGGTGACAAAACATTGTGCAGGCAAGGTCTGGAGGCGATAACGGCGCGAAATCTGCTGGCCGCCTTAGATCGGTAGGCTGGAGCACATCCCTTGCCTGGCACATGTCATGAACCTTGTCGTCCAGAAATTTCTTAAAGGCTACCCGGGTCTGGACTGCCTGGCTGAAGAAGGCTCGAGGTCTGGAGTTCGCACTTACGCCATTCGCACCTGCGTTTGCAGGCGTCACAGCTCGGACCAATACCCGTCAACCGGTCTCATTTTGACGTGGCAACACGCTGGAATTCCACACTCCACATGCTCCCAGCGATTGTGGCGAGCGGAGCAGCAGCAATGCCCTTCACGCAGTACGATTTAGTGGACACATGGCCTGACAAGCCAGCGGTTACGGACTCGGGTGTTGAACCACCGTTTGAGGGAGGCAGGTGATGAAAGAGCTCTGCCACCATCTTGCAGTTTTGAAGAAGCCACCAAATGGTCAGTGCTGGGGACAATGCCCTTGGTCAGCATGAGCATTGTCGGTGAATCTTAGTTCTGAAACGATAGTTGGACAATCTGAAACAAACAGGTCCCGCCAGCGACCGAGGAGGAGGTGAGACGAACAGATGGGACACGGAGGCCTTTCTCTCCGTTCAAATCCACAAGGCCGACAGTTTCCAATTTCATCGGTCTTCTTAGGTAGGGGGTTCGGGGAGGTCCAGAAGCTAGTGCAAGGTGGCACATCAGCTGCTCAGGGTGCATCATCATCAGGCAAGTCAGGGGCTGTGTTGAAGCCCTTGCGGAGGCAGCGGAGGAGGAGGAGGAGGAGGAGGCAGGAGGGGAAGTATTCTAGACAACGATGTTACGACGTCCCTGCCTTGGAAAGAGGTTGGCGCGAATTTGAGGCGGAGAGGGAAGATGAGAAGATCGTTTGCTAGTGCCCCGACCCAGAGGCTTGGGGAAATCAAGGCTCCATCTCTCATGAGTGCTTGGATTGCTCATTTCCTCACATGATCTCGCATTTTAAGGGCCATCAAAATGAACAACAGTTTACTGGGTGGCACCCTCCTGGATCCCTGAGTACAAAACAAAAATCATCACTTCCTTCACCACCAACCCAAATAGAGAAGTAAAATACGGGAATGGAGACCTTGCTGGATTGATCTAACTGGAGACATCTGTTTTCGGTCTGCTTCACGTTCCCCAAATGTCCCCGGTGAAAAACATCAGCGACGTGACAGCAGTAGAGTTGCCAAGTAGGCGTAGCGGCAGCAGCAGGGCATTGCTGGCAGAAGCTATGGGTGACCTCTGCAATCTTTGTTTACCCACCTCACCAACGCATGCAATGAGGCCACACCATCCCAACACACAGAGATCAGGCTTAAGATCTGGTGCACGACTATCTGGCGTCTCAACCACCGATGTTTTGCATGGTCCGGGGATCCCAATAGACTTCTAGGTATCCAAAATGGGACGAATGGCCCCGAGCTGGGCTCGTCACGCATAGAGGTGTTGTTCCTGCCCAGCAGCCAGGTCATATCTTAGCTGACCTCAGCACAGCTGGTGGAGTATTACAGACAACGCATCGGCTTCCACCAGATAATGTGGATAGTTTGACTTTCATCAAGATGAACTCTGGCTTGGATCTCTGATGATGTTGTGGCCCCAATTGCGAGAGTCAGCGATTAGTTGCACTCAGTATAATTCACAATTCCTTTTCAAACAGAAAGGTTCTCTTGAAAACTTTTTTTAAAATGATCATTTCTTACTGCAATTTTATCTCTTTTCCCACCAGTTTCATTTTGCTGGGTTTTGCTGTGAGGAGACTGGTAAAGACAGCAAGGTTTCATGTACAACACCGTATTCCATTTACGCACTTTATCTTAAGAAGTCTTTCGCATAGTCAATGTAGTTTAGGTCATGTTGCTGTGAGATACATCAATAATTCATGGTCCTTTGAACAGAAATGTGGCCCTTCTAAGTGCATTTCTCCCTCACAATTTTTAATAGTGGCTGAGAAGTCATATTTTAATTTTTTTGGGGTCATTGTTTGCTGTGAGATACAGCTACTAATTATGGTCCTTTTGGAACAGAAAAGGTGGCTTCTAAGGTAGGTCATTTCTCCCTCTCAATTTTTAATAGTGGCTGAGAAGTCATATTTATAATTTTTTGGGGTCATGTAAGCTGTGTGATACAGCAATAATCATGGTCCTTTGTAACAGTAATGTGGCTTATAAGCGGCATTTCTCCCTCCACAATTTTTAACAGTGGGTGAGAAGTCATTTTTATAATTTTTTGGGCATGCTGCTTTGAAATGCAGCAATACTACAGGTCCTATTATAAAAAAATGTTGTTTATAAACAGACATTTGTTACTTCACAATTGACCAAAGTGGTCCTCTAAGGTCATGCTTTGAATTTTTGGGGGCATTTGCTGTGACATGCAGCTATACTACAGGGTCCCATTTCTAAAAAAATGATGTTTTCTATCAGACATTTTGTTCTTCACAATTGTCAAGAGTGGCGAAAAGGGTGATGGTGTGCTGTCAGAAACCAGGATTAGGTAGGACACTGTTATATGGACAATTATTGAAAATGACTTGTTTTGCAAGAATCTTTAACATAGCTATCAATTCCTGTATTTGAGACAACCCATTTAATACAATTAAAAAGGAGAACAAAGACATGGTTGGGATTCACTTCCTATTTTAAAAATGTGGTTTCTAGAATTAAAGTACTAAAAAACTTGCATGTACAAAATAGCTGTTAAAAAAATTCCTTCTGAATTGTACAAGGGAGGGGTTACAGAAAACTTGACCAGATGTAGGTTATTCAGAGGACATGGAGTATGGAGCACGGACAGAGAACACAAGTATGAGACCATTTCCTCCAGCACGTTGAGTAAATGAGAAAAAGAATGCCAGATAAAGGGCACCCGGGGTGTAACAGGGAGCGTTAACACACCAAGTATTTCCATGTAAGCTCACAATTGGTCCACACTCATACGGAGGGGACAAGCGCTACCCAGGTATTGACTGTGTTCAGAGGAAGGTGGAGTTCTCACACTTCCGCTTCTGCACTACTGCTTCTGCAACGACAGTTTTCGTTGCTGCGTAATCAGGAGCATTTTTAACCTGCGTGTTATTAGATGACGGACGCCATCATGGGCTTTCACCGCACACATGTTACTCCGGCCCTGAGGTATGCTGTGGCCCAGGACAGGTATATAGTCAATGTCCAGTGAAACTAAAATGGTGGTTGAAAGAACTTCCTTTTTCCGGCACTTTTTAAATGTGGGGGTCATGCAGGTTTTGGGGCTCACGATGTGGCCCAGGACAGGTATAGTCAATGGTCCAGTTCAACTAAAAATGGTGGTGAAGACTCATTTTTTTCCGGCCACTTTTTAATGTGGGGTCAGCAGGTTTGGGCGGCTCATGCTGTGGGCCCTGGACAGGTATAGTCAATGTCCAGTGAAACTAAAATGGTGGTTGAAAGACTCCTTTTTGCCGGCACTTTTTTAATGTTGGGGTCATGCAGGTTGGTGGCTCATGATGCGTTCCAGGACAGGATATTCAATGTTCAGTTCAAGTAACATGATGGTTCAAAAATCATACTGCACTTCTGGCACTTTTTAATTGTGGGTGATGCAGGGTTAAGGGTCTGGCTGTGGTACAAGACAGGGATGTAAATGGTTCTGTGACTTTTTTTTCTGTGACTTTTATAACCTAAGTGTGTTAATGCCTAAGATGTAGCCAAAGCACGTATCCATTTGACTGTTGTGGATGTTAATTTTCAGGCTTCTCCAGCCTTGTTTGGGTTTGTAGTGTAATAATGAAGGTGTTGTTGCTCTCCATAGACTTTATATGGTCATGTGCATTAATCGATGCCTCACTATCGAAAAAACCTTATCGATAGCGGGCCGACTATCGACTATCGATCGATTCTCGATTAGCCAACGACAATCGCTCAAACACTACAAATAACCAGATATCTTCTTGATGACTTTGTTGGACGTAGTCTATTAAAGAAATATTTTCAGATTTGGCATGACTTCTATATGCAGATAAAAGGTTCGTCTATGGGGTCTGCCGGTGCCCCAGCCGTTGGCCAATTTGTTGTATGCTAAATGTTTGAGACTAGATCATGTTTCATAGCACACAATTTTCCAAATATATTAAAAACTTTGGTTGCGCTACGTCGATGACGTCATCTTTATATGGACTGGAACAGAGTCTCTTCTAGACCAGTTCTGTAGATATTCAATTCTTGTCATTCCTTTTAATGAATTTCCTATCAAAAAAAAAAGTTACAGGTTTGGGAATATTTAGATGTCAAAATAAATAAAAAGTTTGTCACGAAATAGGGTTTCAAAACCACTTGACCCCAAAAACCAACAAAACGAAAAAAAATTTTTACTTGGGTCAAAAAAAAAAAAAAAGGTTAAACATCCCCAAAACAGCCCTTTTTAGGGGCTTTTCCCAAACCCCCAAAATAAGACTCCCCGGGGAAAAAGTTGGGACTTAGAAAATTTAAAAATTAAAAAAAAAGCGGGAAAATTGGGATAGAAAAAATTTTTGTCACACGTGATACAATAAAAAAAAACCTTACAAAAAATTGGGGGTTTAGAGATCCGAGCCAGAATGGGAAAGGGAATTTTTTTAACAACGTAGACCGGTACAAAACAACTTCGGGGTTTTAAACTATATATCTCAATAGGGAAAAAACATTCAAAAACAATTTTTAAAAAAGGTGCCTTTCAACCCGTCATTGGTTTCTTTTAAAAAGGGCCCCCTAATTTGGGGCACCTTTTTAGGGAGAAAAAACCCGTTTTTTTTTTAAAAAACGGTTAAAAAAACTTTTGGTGCAATCTTATTCTTTTTCGATAACGTGCCCCCACAAGTCAAAAAACGCAAAATTTTTTAACAAACCCAAGAGGGCAATGGCATCCCAATCCATCCCTGTCTTGCCCCAAATTTGCTTCCCATTAAAAAAGGGGTCCCCCCCTTTTAAACCCTTTCCCACATAAAGGGTTACAAATATACCCAATAAAAGGAATTCTTCAGACCAAACCACCCCCCCCCCCATCAAGATAAAAAATGGGAAAAAACAAAAATCTGCTATAGGGTTTTTTTTTAAAAAAATCGTAGAGAGAAATAAGAGTTTAAAAAAAAATTTGGAGAAAAAAAACCCGGTCGTTTTAAAACCTTTTGATAAAAACAACTTTTCAAAATGAAAGGGGGACCTAGATGGGGGCCTTTTTGGGAAAAAAACCGAGTGGGTTTTTCCTTTTTCCCCAAAAATAAAATTAAACTATTAAAAAAGGAAAAAACATATTGGATCTCTAAAATGGCCAAAATTTTTAACCTAAGGGTTTTAAAACGAATCCTTTTAATTTTAAAAGGGATGCTACCCTTAAAAACCATTTCTTTACTTTTTTCCCCTACCTTTCCTTTCCCTCTTTAATGCTTTGTTTTTGTTTTTAACTGTGTATAATAATGTACTCTAGAATTGTAACTTTGTTTTCAGCCTTTTCAAATTTGAAACTTTTCAAACTTATTCAAAACCTTTTGTGTTTTCCCTTTTTTGGGTTATAAGGGGCCGACGTTTCCCTCACAGCGAAATTGCTTGAAAAGGAAAAATAAAAATTCCCAAAACCCCTTTTCCCGCTGCTGCGAGGAAACAACTTTTCTGCACCCCCCAACCCCCCAACTAAAGCTACAATTGGTTACCAGAGGTTTCCCAAATTGGATCACAAAATGGACTTATATCTACTCATTTTTTGACCCCCTTTGATCGCTAAGAACTCCCAAAAATTAAATGTCTGTTTGCATTCCCTTTAAGGTGTTTTTGGGGCTTTCCCTTTTGTCTTTGAAACCTGGGGGAATTTTTTTTATAAAAAAGGGGTATTTTTTTTTATAATACCCAAAAATTGGGTGTTTGTTTTTACTTTTGGGGGGAAGTCTTGAAAAAAACCCTCCTAAGGGGTTTTTAAAAAAAGTGGTGCCCCAATTTTAACAAAAATAGGCATTTCTAGGGTTGTAAAATTTGGCGGGATAAAAAATTAAAAGGGTGGGACCCCAATTTTCGGGGGGACTACATTTTTTCCCTATTTGGAAAGAAAAGGGCTAATTGGGGAGATTACCCTGGGGGAAATAACAATTAGGCATGCTTTTCAAAGGGGATGGGTTTCAAGTGGTAACTGTTTTGGGGGTGGACTATTTCCAGAAAAAACCCTTTTTCTTGGTATGGGGGGTTTTTGGTTTTGAAAAAAGGGGGGAGTATAAAACAAAAAAAAAGTGGCTGTCCGGGGCATCCAAATTTAAGAAAATTCCCAATGGAGAGATAAGAGAAAATTGGTTCTGGGTTTTTCTTTGTGTTTGGGAATTTTTGATTAAAAATTAAAAAATTTTGGGGTTAAATGCTTTTGGAAATTCAATTTAAAAGGTTTGCAATATTTTGGGGCATGTTGAATCTAACAGGCTTTTTTTAAATGTTTTTTTGGGAATCTAATTTTTGAAATTGTTTTTTGGTTTCCCGGGAGATTTCTTTTTTAAAAAAAAATTAAAAGGGGAAAAAAAAAAAAATTTTTTTAATACACCCCTCCTTTTAGAGGTAAAAAAAAAAAAAAAGGGTAAAAAAAGGAAAAAGGGTTTTTTTCCTAGTGATTTTTTTTTCAAAAAAAAAGGGTTTGGGGGGATTTTAAATTTTAAAATAAACTACCAATTCCCCTTTTCCAGTTGTGGGAGTTTGGGCAATGGGAAAAGGGGGCCCTTGGGGAAATAGTTTCTATCTCTTTACTGTAAGGCATGACCGGACTTAAAAAATAAGTTTCAAAAGGGGTTTAGGGATGGGGTTTTCCTTTTGGGGGAAAAAATTTTTGTATAAGATTTGTGACCATTTCATTGGGGTATTTACACCCTTCACCTGGATGGAACCTGCGTTAAAACTGTCCATTTATATGAAAAAAGATGTATACTCCTGAACCAACCATAGGGGGTAGAGATGATAAAGATTGGGTGCTAGCGTGGAGAGAGAAAGGAGGAAAAAAAACAAGGGGGGGGGGGGGAAGGGGCATTAAAAATATGAAAAGAAAATGAAAAAAAACCCGCAAAAAAGAATAAACACCCGGGCTTGTAAACAGGGAAAACCCGCCAGGGCCCCAAGGGGGGAAAAGGGGGGGGATTGGAAAGGAAAGGAAAACATTGTAAGAAAAAACCCCCTCCAATTACATTTAAGGAAAAATGGCAGCCTGCCTTTCCCAGGCCAAAAAAAAAAGAAAAAAAAAAAAATTTTCCAAAAAAATAAAAAAAATTTAAATTAAGGGGGGAAAAAATTAATATCACACACCGGGGGAAACCCCAAACTCCACCCCCAGAGAAACCCTACAAAAAACCTGTAAATTATGTATAGAAAAGGGTTTAAAAACCCCCAAGTTTTTATTCAACGCTGTGCTAGGAGAGGTTTTTCCCTTGGAAAAGAATGGCCTTTGAAAAAAGGTTTTTCCTTTGTTTAGTGGGGGTAAAATTTAGAAATAAAAGATTTTAAACAAGCAAGAACCAGGCATTTGAGTTGGGGGATTTTTCATTTTGTTGGGGGACATAAAGTTTTTCTTTTAAAAGGGGAACAGAAAACCCAAAAATGGGTGGTAGAAAAAGCGCCCAGTACCGGGGCCAAAAACATTCACATGGGGCTGGGGCTTTGGGGCTTCCATGTGGGTTGGTTTGGGCACCTTTGGGGGGGAAAAAAAAACCCCGGAGAAATTTTTGAGCGGAAATTTTTAAATGGCCAGAGTCATTGTTTTAAAAGGCGCAGTAAAATGGATCCTCCCGGGGCTACCCCAAAACAAAGTTTTTGGGAAAGGGCCCGGGGGGGCGAAAATTAAAATGGTCCATCTTTTCACCAGAGCCCCCACCCAAAGGGTGGAAAGGGGCTTTCTGCGGCGGAAACTCCAAAGGGCGCTACCCCTGGGCAGGGCCCCGCTTGCAGCGGCGGGGCCCAGGTGGGTACAGAAACGTGGGGCAATCCGGAATCGGGGGAAACCCCGTCAGAAAGGTAGGGGGCCCGGGGGCAAAGGTTTTTGTGGTTGGGGGGACGGGGGCAAAAAGGAATGGTAAAAAAGTAAAAAGCACAAAAAACCCCAAAGGAATGCTTCCTTCAAGGCACCGGGCACATCGATTCCCGGGAGGGGGGCTAAAGGAAAAAAACAAAGGGTTTAAATAGGAAAACACGGGCCCGGGTGAAAACCCAAAACAACCCGGGGGCCCGTTTTCCCCCTTTAACTTAGATGCCGTACTGTGCCGGGGCCTAGGGGGGGAGCCGCCCCCCGCCAGGAACAGGGGGTGCGGTGAGGGAAGGGGGTTGGAGAAAAGAGAAAGCGAGCGGGACCCCCAAAACCCCCCAAAGGAAAAGGGTCCCGGCGGCGCTCCCCCCAAACAGAGGCGCTTAGGGGAAAGCGTTCCCCCCTTAACCCGCTGGTTACCCCTGCCAATAATCGGGGGTTTCCGGGTTTAAGTGTAACGGGCCCTGGGGGTTTTGGGTTTGGGGGGCCCCTCCCCCAATCTTCCCGGGGTTTACCCAAAACCCTTTTGGTAATCCTGGATTTTGCCCCCCGGGATCCGGGAAAAAATTTCTTCAGGAAACTCCCCGCCCATGGTGATTGCCAAGAACTCTTTTTATTGTTTACCCAGGGAGGGTACCAAAAAAAAGTGGGGCCGGGCCCCTTTTCCCCTTTTTCCCCCCTGCCCGTGGGCGGGGGGTTTCCTGATTTATTTGAATAATGAAGCCCCCAACCCGGCAAGGGAGAGAGAGGGAGGGGGGACTCCGTTAAGATGCAGGAGAGGAGGGAAGGGAAGTTACAGATTCTGCTGGGGACTCGGAGTTTGGCCCCCAGCCCCTCCCCCAAATTTAAAAATAAATGATCCTTTTTTTCCTTTCCACACTAAAAACCCCTGGGGCCCCCCTGATTTCCCCCCCCCCGCCGCACCAAAGCGGGAAAAAGTTTGCAAAAAAACGGGGTTTTGGGTGTGGGAAAGATGCAGCTCGAAAAAATTTTTTAAAACCCAAACTTCCAACTATTGATGTTATGGAGAGGAAAATTTCTATCTAAAAATAACTAAGACATTTTTTTTTACAGTTTCAGAGAGTGAGTGAAAAAGGTGTTTTACAAGGCAAATAGGGAAAAATTTTTAAAAAATTGGGCAAAGTTTTGTTAGAAAAATTAGAACCCTTATGGGGCGTTTTTTAAACTTTTTCTTTTGCTCGCACTGATTTTGGGGGGCCAAACAAAAGTGCAAAAGTGATTTTGGGTGGCTGGGTAAAGTGCAAGAAAAAACCGTGAAATCCCCAAAAATGAAAATGGGGATGGGCCCCAAAAAAGAAATAGGAAAAAGTACTCAAAAGAAAATTAAAATGTTCGGGTTTAACTCGGGGTTATAAAAAATTTTTTGGGGAAGGGTTTTACTAGAAATTAAAAAATTTTTTTAGAATGGGTTGAACAAAAACTAATTAGGGGGTTTTGAAAAGTGACAAGGGGGGGTGGTTTTGAAAGGCCATATTTTATCCCCCAAACCAGGTTTGGTACCCTAAAAGGTTCGCAATGACTTTTGGAAAAACCCCAAAATTTAAATATCCAGTTTGATGCATATCCCAGGCCAAGGGGGATGAAACTAATAGAAAGGTTGGGGGGCCCGTTGGGGAAAATCACCACCTGGAACCCTTAAAAAGGGCTTTTTGGGAGGTGCCACCACTTAAAACCCGTCGGGGGGACCAAAGGGTGGGTGGTCGAGCCCCATAGTTCTTATCCCTAAACCAGATGGTACCCTAAGGTTCTGCAATGACTTTAGGAAACTAAATGAAATATCCAAGTTCGATTCATATCCGATGCCAAGGGAGGATGAGCTGATAGAAAGGTTGGGGCCAGCTAGTACATCACCACTCTGGACCTTACAAAGGGCTATTGGCAGGTGCCACTCACTAAAGCAGCTCGGGAGAAAACTGCTTTTTCTAGGCCAGACAGCCATTTTCAGTATGTGGTGCTTCCTTTTGGCCTCCATGGCGCCCCTGCCACGTTCCAGAGGTTGATGGATATCGTTCTGCAGCCTCATAGAAAATTTGCAGCCTGTATTTAGATGATGTGGTCATATTCAGCCGAAACTGGAAATCCTTTCTGGCTAAAGTGCAGGCAGTCCGCGATTCTAGAGGCCAGCCTGACTACAAACCATAACAAATGTGCCATAGGTCTTGTGGAGGTTCGATATTTGGGGTACAGCATTGGTAGAGGAATCATTAAGCCCCAACTTGATAAAAATGAAAATAAATGTATAACGCCGTTTCAGCATGGGTTTATGAAAGATAAGTCCTGTCAAACTAATCTCATCAGCTTCTATGAGGAAGTTAGTTCTAGACTGGATCGGGGTGAGGCACTGGATATCATATATTTAGATTTTTCCAAAGCATTCATAGTTTCATAGTTTGTCAGGCCGAAAAAAGACATACATCCACCCAGTCCAGCCCATTTTGCTAAAGTGTTGCTAAAGTGTTAAAGTGTTGATCCAGAGGAAGGCAAAAACCCCTATGAGGTAGAAGCCAATTGTCCTCATGCTAGGGAAAAAATTCCTTCCTGACTCCAATCTGGGAATCAGAATAAATCCCTGGATCAACGACCCCTCTCCAGAATCCTAGTCATTATAACTTGTTATATTACATCTAGAAATGTATCCAGCCCCTTCTTCAGAATCCCGGTCACTATAACTTGTTATATTATTATATCTAGAAATGTATCCAGACCCTTCTCCAGAATCCTGGTCACCAGAACTTGTTATATTATTACATCTAGAAATGTATCCAGACCCTTCTCCAGAATCCTAGTCACTATAACTTGTTATATTACATCTAGAAATGTATCCAGATCCTTCTTCAGAATCCTAGTCACTATAACTTATTATATTATCACGCTCCAGAAATGCATCCAAGCCCTTCTTGAACTCTGTTAGTGAATGCACCATGACAATTTCCTCTGGCAGAGAGTTCCACAGTCTCACAGCTCGAACAGTAAAGAATCCCTTTCTATGTTTGTGTAGAAACTTTCTTTCCTCAAGACGTAGAGGATGCCCCCTTGTTCTAGATACAGTCCTGGGTATAAATAAATATTTAGCGAGATCTCTTTATTGACCCTTAATATATTTAAACATATTTATTATGTCTCCCCGATGCCGTCTTTTCTCTAAACTAAATAACCCTAACTTGCTAATCTTTCTGGGTATTGCAGTCCACCCAGTCCTTTTATTATTTTTGTTGCCCGCCTTTGTACCTGTTCAAGCTCTACAATGTCTTTCCTGTGCACTGGTGCCCAAAACTGTACACAATATTCCATGTGTGGTCTAACCAGTGACTTGTATAGTGGGAGAATAATAATCCCATTATGTGCATCTCTGCCCCTTTTAATACAACCCATCATTCTATTAGCCTTGGCTGCTGCTGCCTGACACTGGCTACTACAGTTAAGTTTACTGTTCACCAGGATTCCCAAGTCCTTCTCCATGTCACTTTTACCCAGCGTTTTTCCATTTAACATGTAATCATGTAATGGATTTTTCCTCCCTATGTGCATAACCTTGCATTTATCAGTGTTAAACCTCATCTGCCACTTCTTTGCCCAGGCCTCCAACTATCCAGATCCCTTTGTAATAACACATTATCCTCTATTGTGTGGATTCCTTTACAGAGCTTAATATCATTGCAAAGATGATTATTCACTGTGAAATCCTTGCGTAAGACCCATTTAAAAAATAAAAAGAGGATAGGGCCCAATACTGACCCGGGTACCCCACAGTGACAGGGATCCATTGAGTATCACCTTTAAATTTAAACCCCCCTTTTTTTTTCTATCAGTGACCCCGTTGCTTCCCCACTTCCCAACTTTTTCCCCCCAGTCCAAGCTTCTTTTTTTCTTACCAATGGGGGATAGCGTTTAATTTGACAAAGTTGAAATGGGGCCGTTTTTAGTTGATCGTTTTTTCCGACCCACGCGTATTTTAGGTAAAATTCTGCAGAAAAACATTCTATCGCATCTTTTTTCAGCGTCCTGTCTTTTTTGGCCCGCAAATCACTT
The DNA here is from genome assembly GCA_025379985.1 of Phyllomedusa bahiana. Taxonomy (NCBI): domain Eukaryota; kingdom Metazoa; phylum Chordata; class Amphibia; order Anura; family Hylidae; genus Phyllomedusa; species Phyllomedusa bahiana. Next base: position 11,667 of record JAODAL010045161.1, on the reverse strand, counting down.
AGAGATAGGCAGGGTGACTGGGGTGCGCGTATACTGGATGGTATGGTTGTCTTTGGCTAAAAAAATCACATGATCTCGTTTTGCTAGAACGCGTTTTTGTGCGTATCAGTGTTTCGTGTCTCTCATAGGAAGACGGGTGCTACGTCTTTTAAATTACAGCTCAGCTCAGAACACGTTTTTTTTTTATTCCTACAGAAACTATGCTTTCTAGTGAACTTTAAAAAAAGGGTAATTAGAGTTTCAGTTTTAGTTGGGACAGAGATTTTTAAAAAACATCTACCTGTAAAAGCCCAGGGGGGGGGGGAGAAAAGGGGGGGGAGGACAGAAAGACAGACAGGTGGTTTTGGAAAGGAGGGTTTATTTTTGCGCCCAGACCCCTTTTTGAACCTGCATTGAAATGGATTTTTTTTACCACTTTTTGGCCGCACCCCTTGGGCATGAGGTGAAATTGACCTTTTATTTTTGCATTCCATTTTTTTTTAAAAAAGACCCACCTTGTACTTAAATTTGGAAACAGAATTTTCTATAACTGTGGGTATTTCATTGGTGAAAAAACCACCTTTCTTACCATTAACTTTAAAAATAGCTGTATTTCACTTTGGTGCCCCCATTTTTTTTCAAAGAGACCTTGTATTATTAGGAAACAGAAATTTTCTTTAATGTTGGTATTTTTCATTGGGCAAAAAACCCTTTTCTTATCCTTATAATTTTTAAAATAGCTGATTTCATTTTGGCGGCCCATTTTTTGTTTAAGGCCACCTTGTATTATTTTTGGATACAGAATTTTTAGTAACTGCGGGTTATTTCTTTGGGTGAAAAAGCCCCCTTTTTTTTCCCCGGTAAAACTTTTAAATAATGTTTTTCACTTTTGCAGCCCATTTTTTCAAAGGCCCCTTGATTACTTTAGGATACAGAAATTTTTAGTAACTGTTGGTGTTTTCTTTTGGGGGAAAAACCCCTTTTCTTACCCGTAAAACTTTTAAAAAGCTGTATTTTCACTTTGGTGCCCCCAGTTTTTGTTCAAAGAGCCCCTTGTACTTACTTGGTACAGAAATTTTCTAGAAGTTGGTGTATTTCATTGGTGTTAAAACCACCTTTGTATCAAAAAAACTTTAAATGCGTTTTCATTTGGTGACCCCCAGTTTTTTTTTAAAAGAGCCATTGGGATTTAAAAAGGGATATAAAAATTTTTCTAGTCTGTTGGTTTTTTCTTGGTGCAAAAGCCACCTTTTCTTTCCTTAAAATTTTTAAATAGTTATTTCCTTTGGTCGCCTTTTTGTTCAAAGAGCCCCCTTGTACTTAAATTGGGGAAAAGGGAAAAATTCTAGTAACTGTGTTATTTCTTTGGTGAAAAAACCCAAACATTTTCTTACCCGTATAACTTTTAAATAGCTGTATTTCATTTTGGTGGACCCAGTTTTGTTCAAAAAGCCCCTTTTGTATTTTACTTTGGATACAGAATTTTCTGAAAAATTTGGGGATTTCCTGGTGCAAAAACCCCTTTTTTTTAAACCGTTTAATTTTTTAAATGCTTTGTCAGGGCAAGCTGTGCTCGGGACTGAGACAGGCGAACAGTGAGTGCGCTCCCCCCCCTGAACACTTGCGCTGACAGCTCTGTAGTACGGGGGGCCCACCATCTGCAAGGGCAGTGCCCGCCAATGGGGGACCCGGGGGCCCCCCTAATCAGCTGCGGGGCGGTACCGGGAATCCTTTTAAATCCCTGAAAGCGTGTGCGCCGTGATATTCCTGGCTCCCTTGTTGTTTGTTTTTGTTTTTGCTTATCCGTTTTCCCCGACCTCGGCTTGTTCTCCTGACCCGGTTTGTCCCCTGTTTTTTTACCGCTCCCTTCGTTTTGACCTCGGTTTTTGTTTTCCTCGGGTTTTCCCCATTTGGGCTTTGGGTTCCTTTTGTTTGAGGATTTTGGGACTATTCTATTTCCTCACTCCCCAGCATTTAGAGGCGGGACGGGTCCATTTGCCGTCTCCGCCTGGGCAGACGTCAATGGCAGGGACATGGGGGGGGGTTCCAGTTTGGGTCACTGCACCTCCCTTGACGTGACATTATCAAGGCCAAAAATTTAAATGCCTACCCTATATGGCCCCCCATGACCTCGGGAAGGGCAGATGCGGGGGCTAATAAAGCTAGTCCAGGATCGGGCACGAGGGTAGAAACAACGGAGGAACCCCAAGTCAGAGGGCCCCTGCTTTACCTTCCCCCCCTGGGAACCCCCTTCCTTTTGCCTGACAGGTTTGAGGTAACGGAGGGCCTTTGTGGCATTTAGAGAGGGTTGTGTTGTATTTTAGGCCCCGCCCCTTACCTAGGTAATGAGGGAACAAAGGGTGGGAATTGTTATGTCTTACTGCAGGGTCCCCCAGGAGTGGGCATTTTCGTTACCGCATGATCACCTGAACTTCTTCTGTGGACAGGTTTTTTTCCCGTTTTTAGGGATCTTTAATGCCCAGATAGGAACGTGGCGAGGCCAGCTGACCCCCTTGGGGCGGGGTGAGAAGACTTGGGGGAGTTTTGCCCCGATTTCGTCGCGGTGGTTCCGTCTGGGGGAACGATGCAGCTCTCAGATGCCGTTTGTTAGGGTTAGTGGTTACCCTACCCTGGTACTTTAGTGGGGCCCAGGCTGGCCTTTTGTTGGAAACTTTTTGGGAGAGGGCAGGAAAAAGGTTCCCCCCCCCGGTGGTCCCCCCCATGGCCCCCTTAACCTTTTGTTTCCAAATAAACCCAAGGACCCCATGCAAGTAGGGTTTTTTCTGTCACTGGGCTAGTGCCCGTAGGATACTCGTCGATCCAGGGTTGTGTTCTACTGTGGAGAAGAGGACACAGAATTCGGGAATTGCCCCAAAAGGGAGGAAACCGGTGGGAAAAAAACTCCAAACGCCTGGTGGCAGCAGGAGGATCACCTAGACGGCAGGTTTTTCCCTTTTGATCTAATAAGTTGCTGCTCCCAGTTAAGTTTTCATACTTGTCGCGCCCGGTTCTGGGAATGCGTTTGTGGTTTTCTGGATCAGCTTCAAATTTTTTTTGGGGGTCTTTCGACAAACCCGGGGGCCCTTGAAAACCCGCTATTGACTCACTGCGGGTAGTGGCTATTGACTCCACCCCAAAAATGGGGGCGAATCCAATATTGTACCCTGGTGGGGTGGTCGGATCCATCAATTGAAAAGTGTATTCTATTCTTCATGGGGGGGCTGCCCGCTAAGTGGTGTTGGGGCTGCCCCCGGCTTCAGAAAAATAATCCGGTTTACAATTCAGGGGGAAATTAGTCAGGTGGGGACACGGGTTTTGGGGTTTAAAAGATGCTCCCTTTCATGTGGGGTAGATGTGAGTAATGTTCTTCGGAAGCGGGGTTTCCAGATTGAACTATTGGGATCTTTTGAAGTCGATGCTCGGGTAGGTTCCCCAAAATCGTCCTCTGGGGAAATATGCCCTCCACCCCGACCTGAACGTCCAAGTGGGTTCAGGAGGTGGGGGAAACCCGGGGGGGGCTTTTCGGCGAAAAAATTTCCCTCTTTTTTCGGATACATAACTGTCCCCGTGTGCATTGTAAGAGGTTATTCAGCCCGTGACTCCCCCCTTAGGGCCCCCTTCTCCCGTTCCATAGAGGGGGAGTTAGAACCCCGACCCCGGGAAAGGGTCCCGTGGCCCCCCCAAAAGGGGGGGGGGTTTTTTGTCCCGGGCTAAGCGTGCTCAATGAGAAGGCTGCAACAGCGGGTGGCGCTCCCTCCCCGACCCCTTTCTGCGACAGCCTGTGATGACAGGGGCCCAGCCCCCTCCCGAAAGGGGCGAGGGGGCACCCGCCAATGGGAGACCCCCCAGGCGCCCAATCAGCTGCAGGGGCGGTATCCGGGAATTTCCCTTTAAAAATCCCTGAAAGCTGACGCGCGCCTTGATATTCGCTACCCCTTTTTTGTTTTTTTTTTGTTTGTTATCGTATTCCCCGAAACCCCGGCTTGTTCTCCTGACCCCCGGTTTTCTCCTGATTTTGACCTCGTTCCGTTCGTGTTTGACCCCGGTTTTTAGTTTATCCCTCTGTTTCATTTGTGGCTTGGCGTTTCCCATTTGTATTGACCGGACTGTTGCTATTTATTCCTCAATCCCCCGCACTTTGCAAGCAGGGGGCTGCCCCGTTTTCCTCGCCCCTAGGGCAGACGTCAAATAGGAGGGACAGTGGGTGGGGTTCAGTTAGGGCTCACTGACCCCCCTTGGGGCGTGCAGCGTTTTCAATTTGGTGGAGCCCAGTTTTGTTCAAAGAGCCACCTTGTACTTAAATTAGGTACATAAAATTTTTTAGTAACTGCGGGGTATTTCATTGGTGCAAAAAAACCCCCTTTTTTTTTATCCTTTTAACTTTTAAATGCTGTTTTCACTTTGGTGCGGCCCCGTTTTTGTTCAACACCCCCCTGTACTTCTTGGGATACAGCATTTTTTTTGTAATGTTGGTGTATTTTATTGGTGCAAAAAACCCCCTTTTTTTATCCGTATATTTTAAAAAGCTGTATTTCAATTTTGGGGGACCCCCGTTTTGTTAAAAAAGCCACCCCTTTTACTTAATTAGGATACAGAAATTTCTAGTAAAATGTTGGTGTATTTCATTTGGGGAAAAACCACCTTTGTTTTGTTAAAAATTTTAAAAAAGCTGTATTTCCCTTTGTGCGGGCCAGTTGTCAAGAGCCACCTTGTTTCTTAAATTTGGTACAGAAATTTTTATAAAAGTTGGTGTATTTCATGGTAAAAACCACCATTTTTTATCCGTATAACTTTTTAAAAAGCTGATTTCACTTTAGTGCAGCCCAGTTCTTTTTAAAGACAACCCTTTTACTTACATTAGGTAAGAAATTTTTAGTAACTGTTGGTGTTTTCAAGGCAAAAACCACCTTTTGTTATCCTTTTTAAATTTTTTAAAAGCTGTTTTACTTTAGTGTAGCCCCAATTTTTTTCAAATAGCACCTTGTTTTAAATTGTATACGAAATTTTCTAGTAACTGTTGGTTTTATTTCATTGGGGCAAAAAAAACCCCCTTTTGTTATCCCTATAACTTTTAAATAGCTGTATTTCACGTTGGTGCCGCCCAGTTTTTTTTCAACGGCCCACCTTTACCTAAAAAGGTAATAAATTTTTTGTAACTGTTGGGGGAAATTTTATTGGGCAAAAACCACCCTTTTTTTATCCGTTTTTAACTTTTAAAAAACTGTTTTCACTTTGGTGCAGCCCCGTTTTGTTCAAAAACCCCCTTGACCTAAATTAGGATACAGAAATTTTCTTTTAGTAAAAACTGTTGGTGTATTTCCATTGGTGCAAAAAAAACCACCTTTTGTTAAAAAAGGGATAACTTTTAAAAAGTGTTTTCACTTTGGGCGGCCCAGTTTTGTTCAAAAAAAACCTTGTTCTTAAATTTGGATCAGAAAATTTTTTGTAATGTTCTCGTGTGTCATTGCTTTTTAAAAAATGGAATTTTTCATCTTTAACTTTTGAATAGTTTTATTGTGCTCGGGAATCCAGTTTGGTGCGTAGGCACTTTTAATGTTTGGGGAAAAAATCAAAATTTTAGTCCACTGGGCAGTTTAATCCCCGGGGGCTGAAGGAAGAAAACCTTTGATTTTGTCTTACGGTTTTCACAACTGCATTTCCAGGTATTCGCTAGAACAATTCTTTTCTAAACCTAGTTGGGGTGTGGGGAAAATAGAAGGTTTTTTTAAAAAATAGCTGTGATTTTTGGGTTTTAATAAAAGACTGTCAAAAAAACCTTTTATACCTTTTTTAAATTTTTTTCTTTCTGAACATGGAGCGAAATGTGGTGGTAAACGAGCAAAGAGGGGGTAGGATATGGGAGAGATACGAGAGAAAGGTCCTCCTTTTCCCGGCTGGCGCAACCCCGCAAGCCGCGGGTGCGGTTGAGGACCTTCAGGCCTGTATCGGGTGTGTTGGTGCCCTGTGAATCCGTAATAACAGCTCGCCAAAATTTTTCTTCATGGTTTAAAGCAACCTGATCCAGCTCTTACCCCTGAACCCCCATCACGGCCACAAAAAGTTTATCATCATGTCAGCCCGTCCAAAAGAAGCGAAGGCAGCCCCCAAAAGTCAATCGTACCACCCCTGTGGATAATCCATTTTTTTTTAAGACCTCTTTTTTAACAAAATGTGGTTGGGGTCAGAAGGGGATTTCAAAAAATCAAGGGCCAAAGGGGATGATTTGTCTGCGCCCAATTGTGTTTCATCAGAGGAGGAGAAGGAAGCCGGGGCAGTTTAAAACAAATCCCCAGCGGGCGGCAAAGCCGGCCCCGGTGTTTTGTACCCCCAGTCCAGGGTTAGAATGTCGGGGGGAGCACCTGTGTTGATGATGTGGACGACATTGCGGTCCAACGTGGTCTTTCGCAGAATTTTTTCGACTCTTCATCTTTTACGGGGGAAGATATGGGGTAGTGTCGTACGGGTCCCCTCAAAAGGAGAAGGGGGGGTCGCACAATCCCCTGGATTATTCCGCCAGCCACGATCGGGGAAAACCGCTCCCGCTTATCGCCCTCGAAAAGGTCCAGGACCTCTAAAGCCTGGCCTTTTTGAGCGCCTTGATTCACCCCCGGTGTCCTAAGCCCCCTTTTCCCTAAACGTCATAGAGGAAAATCTTAGGGGTTTTTAAACCCCACCAACTTTTTAGTACTGGAGGGGAAAACTTGGCCAAAAAAAAGGGCCCCCCGAAGGGGCTTCCCAAACCCCTGTCACACCCCGTCTCCCCTCCTCCGCCCCCACCAAGCGTTTTCATTCCCTGCTCTCGAGTCTGAGCAAGGATCAGGGCCTCCGCTTCAGCCCCACATCGCCCGATACCCCACACCCCGAGACCCATCCTCCCCTTCTCCTTTTCCCCCGTTTTACCTGCCACCGTTTTAGCGCCAGCTAGCACCAGCCTTCTGTCTACCAGGGTTTTTGGGGCGAAGAAACACTTTAACCAAACCATCCAAAACCAAAAGCCCGAATGTCGGCATTGCCTTTTTCAGGCGCTTTTTAATCTGGGGGTCAGACGGGTTTTGGGGGATGCGCGGTCCAACAGGGATATCATGTCCATTAAACTAAAAAAATTTCAAAGACTCCTTTTTCCGGACTTTTTAATCTGTGATTTAGCGGGTTTGAGGGTATGGTGGCCCCGGACAGTTTTAGTCAAGTACAGTTTAAATAAAATGGGGGGTCAAGATCCTTTTTCCCGGGATTTTAATCTGTGGCTCAGAAGGTTTGTTGGTCATTCTGCGGTCCAGGACAGGGAGCAATGCCAGTTCAACTAAAATGGTGGTTGAAAACTCTTTTTTCTGGAACTTTTAAATCTGGGGGCATGCAGGGTTTGGGGGTCGCTTGGCCCGGGAAGGAATCAATGTCCATTAACTAAAATGGGGGTTGAAAGACTCCTTTTTTCGGATTTTTAAAACTGGGGCATGTAGTTTAAGAGTCATGCTGCAGTCCAGGACAGGGATGTTATATCCAGTTAAAATAAAATGGTGTTCAAAGACTCCCCTTTTTTTGGCACTTTTTAAAATGTGGGTTGGGTTTGGGGGCATGCAGCGGTACGGGCATGTTTTGTCAATGTCCCGTTAATTTTAAAATGGGGGTTCAAAGACTCCTTTTTCTGGGACTTTTAATCTGTGGGGGAACAGGTTTTAAGGGGCATGCTGCATTCCAGGGCGGAAAGGCAATGTCCATTTAAGAAAATTGGTTCAAATAATAATGCCCTTTTGGGACTTTTTAGTTTGTGGGTCTGCGGTTTTAAGGGGTTCATGCGTGTAAAGACAGGAATAGTGAAGTCGGTGATTTTTTTCTGTGCTCTTTTTGCCTAAGTGTGTTGCCTAAGATGAGCCGTATCTAGTTTTTCGTTTTGGATTTAATTCCAGCTTTCCAGCCCTGTTTGGGTGTAAATGAAGGGTTTTTCCCCCCCCATAGTTTAAGGTCATTCGGCAAAATTTTTATTGACTATGGAAACGTCATTTAAATTGCCGATATCGACCATCGAATCGATAACGATAGTTGACACAATCGCTCATCACTTCTTATCAACCTTTTATGTGGAACAGTATCAAATACTTTAGAAAAATCCAAATATATGACATCCAGTGCCTCACCCCGATCCAGTCTGGAACTAACTACCTCATAGAAGCTGATGAGATTAGTTTGACAGGACCGATCCTTCGTAAACCCATGCTGAAACTCATTCGATACGATGCCACATAAAAGGTTGGTAAGTAAAATAAGAAAGCTTGGATTGGGTGAAAATGTGTGCAAGTGGGTAAGCAACTGGCTCAGTGATAGAAAACAAAGGGTGGTAATTAACGGTACATACTCATACTGGATCCCTGTTACTATTGGGGTACCACAGGACGCAGTATTGGTACCTATTCTCTTTAATATTTTCATTAATCATCTTACACATGGAATGCACAGTAGAATATCAACTTGCAGATGATACTAATCTCTGTAAAGTAATCAACACAATAGGGATAATGTGTTTTTTACTGGGAAGAAATTTACTTTGACTATCTATGGGGCATAGTCGATATGGGCAATTTCAAGACGTTTTCCCCGTTTGTCGAAAATAGATTATCGCCGATCCCCTTAAGGTCAGGGGAGCAAAAAAAACCTTCTTTCTACACCCAAACGGGGCTAAAAGCTGGAATTTTAACATCCAACAGTCAAAGGGATACAGCTACATCAGGCAACACATTTAGGTTTAAAAGCCACAGAAAAAAGCAAGACCACACTATCCTGCTTGTACCACAGAGACCCTTAAACCTGCATCACCCAAAAATTTAAAAAATGCCAGAAGGCAGTTGTTTTTGAATCATCATTTTTAATTGAATGGAATTGATACCCTGTCCGGGAAATGCAGCATGAGCCCCAAACCTCATGACCCCCAGTTTAAAAAAAGGCCGAAAAAGGAGTTTTCAACCACCATTTTAAGTTGAAATGGAATGACTATAACGTCCGTACCGCAAATACCAATAAACCTTTTCTGCCCAACAGTTTAAAAAGGCCAAAAATGGGAGCTTTAACCCCATTTTAGTTGAACTGGAATTGACTATACCTGTTCTGTCCACAGTAGCCATTACACCCGGGGGCGCGCTGGTTTAAAATTTTCGGGGCCCCGTGCCCCGAAGTAATGCCTGCTCCCCCCGAATGTTCAACATCCGCCCCCACCCGGGCCGATAAACAACACTGTAGCGCGGCGCCGCTTGCTGGTAGTTCGGTGCCCCCCTACTATTTAAAGCCCGGCCGCCTCTTTCCCCTGCTGCCGCCCGGGCCTCATCTGGGTACTAAATGTAGCATGAACGGGGCGCCGCATTGGTTAATCGGCGCCGCGCCATACCAGTGGGGGCCGTGCGCGGGGGGCGCCGGGCAGGCAGGCTCATTAAGCCTGTGCTGCGGCTGCCCCCGGTTTTAACGTGGGGCGTGTGGCATACGCGGAGGGGGGTGGAAAACAGCGAGTGTGTGTAGGAGCGAGCCCAGGGCCCCGGCGCCTGACTCCTCCCCCTTGCCCCTCCCCGCGCAGACAAGCAGAGCACCCGGCCCCCTTTTTAGTTTTGGGACTGGGGCTTGGAAGGGACGGGGCTTGAAATGGGACGGGGAAGGGACTGGGGCTGGGAGGCCACACTGTATTAAAACTATTGAAATGTTGGGGGGTGATTAATTTACCTGAAGAAAATGTCATCTAGGTTTCCCCCTGACCCACAGAGCTGACAGTCTACAGCTATATTGATGACTTTAGGGCCAAATATAAAATCTGAGCCATAGAGGATAAAATATGCGTATGCTGTCATTCGTGATCAGGTGCCCCATAAGCGAAAAATCTTGTACTTTATTATTATCTATGGTCAGCATTGTAATTTGACCAAGACTAATCAATATAATATACACCGTTTGCAGTTCTATGGGTCACCCTACTCACAAACTGACGTATACAGGTAATGGATGAGTTTTGGTCAAAAAAACAAACGACCCAAAGGGGGGGAATAAAAATTGTATATTGACCCCTAAGCTGCAAACTGTGCACTGCTGTGTCGACAGACGCACGGGGGATAGAATGCCCCGGTTTTCTTGACGTCACAATGCCCGGCCGTGCCTGTGGGGCAGGGCCCCCGGGATCGTGACGACTTGCCACAGGAACCTACACACAACAAACGGTACCCTTTCTTTTAAAGAGGGATCTGAAGATTTCATTCAAACCCCTATGGGGAAATGAAAAAAAAAAAATGAAAAACACTAAAAAAACCCAAAAACGAAAATAAAATAAAAAACACTACACCACCCTTTTCCCCCTTTCAAAACCCAATCGCCCCCCAAAAAAGATAAAAAATAATAAAATACCCCTAATTTTTGGGATCGCCAAACATCAGTTCTCCGAAAAAAAAGTCCCTTTCCAGCCTGTATAGGAAAAATAAAAAAGTTTTTGGCTCTCAGAAGAACCCCTGCATAAAATTTTTTTTTCCACAAAAAACATTTTTTTTTATTTTTAAATGCTTTAACAAAAAAAACTAATTAATTTGGGGATCCCGTAATCAATCGACCCAGGGGAAAGCTAACTGGCAGGAACGCAAAACCATGGGTTGAGGGATTTTCTTACCCCCCTTCCAAAATCGGTTTAAAAATGATCAAAAAGTCTTGTCCCCCCCCAAAGATACCCAAAAAAAATTGCTCTCCACAAAAAAAAGCCTGTCAAAGCTCCGTACACAGAAAAAAAAAAAAGTTATGGTCCGAAGGTGGAAGAATAAAAAAAAGGTCAAGAGGGGGTTAAAGGTCCCAATTTTTACCTTTTCAGTAAATAAAAAAGTGGTTTTTGGTATCTGAAAGCAGGATATTCGGTGCCCCAACCCTTAACAGGGCACAAAGTCCCCACTGCAAAACGCCCAGAATACGACCTCTAACTACAGAATCATAGCTCTCATTTGGGGCTATGATTACCTCCATTTTGCCTGAAGGTACCTACGCCCGAAAAATTTATGTGGGGGCTGACACAGAATTTTTAGAAGTGCGGCCAACAATACTATCCGGGGCCATAAATTGTCTATTTAAGAAAGTGCTGGACGTCCCCAAACCCCCAAAACTTTGGGGGCATTACAAAGTGTTTTCCCCAACCAATTGTGGCAAAGTTTGGTGAGACGTCATCTTAAAAAACAGGCTAAAACAATTTTTGACAAAAGAAAACGGGACAAGTTCATACATTTGGGCCCAATGTAAAATAAAAAAAAAAATTTTAAAAATAAAAATAATAAAAAATATTAAAAGTATACTTACCCCCCCCTTTTTTTTGAAACCCCCAAAAAACAATTAAAGGGATTCGCAAAATTAAAAATTGCTGCCAATGATCGTTTTAAAAAAAAATAGAAAAAAACCTACGGTAAATTCCTTACCCAAAAAAAAATTTCAAACGCAAAAAAAAAAAGCAATTAGGCCCCCTTATGATTTAAAAATTCTACATAAACCTGCCCTTTTTTGCCCCTACAAATGTAACACACCCGGGGTATGCCCCGGATGTTTTAGGACCCCAGCAACCCCTGATTTCACCTGTCTGACCACAGATTAATAGTACAAAAAAAAGGGTCTTTCAAAAACCATTTTAGTTGAACTGGACATGATAGACCTGTCCCGTACGCATTATGACCCTTTAAAACCGTTGACCACAAT
>JAODAL010045160.1:0-32200 GCA_025379985.1 Phyllomedusa bahiana | reverse complement strand
AATAAAACATTATTTTAACCCCTACCCCTGGGCGCTTCCACTCTATTCTATGTGGCGGTGCTTTGCTGTAGAATAAGGATTCATCTGCTGCTGGGAACTCTGGATCTTCAAACAGTCTTCCAGCTTTCTTGCATTCATTTTTTAGCTGCCAGTAATCCTGATTTTTCAGGTGTCTGACCTGGGATGCCATGTCTTTTCAACTAGAGATCAAAATGGGAAAAAAAATAAAGTATACGTTTCTGTAATGTTACAATGTATGATACAGTTAAGCCTGATCTTTTAGTCAATTTAAAACAGGCTTATTGCAGATGATAACACAAAATGTATAACAAGTAGGTGACAATAAATAAAGATAAATAAATATAAAGATTATAGGGAACTGACTACTATCCAAATAGCAGCCCCATAATAAAACTGTAAGTTAAAATCCCTTAACAATAAACTGATCACTAAGGTTTCCTTGCTGAGGTACTAAGTGATCAGCAGTGATCTGTGGTGAAAGGCGAAAATAAGCATTACACAGGGCGCAATTAAATCAATGAGTTGTCTATGTAATGCAGGACAGGATGGATTCTTCAGGTTGAGAAATGATCTTTGTAATTACTCTCCATTCTGGTCAAAACATAGAAAAATGTAAAGCATGAAAATATTTTAAAAAAATGTTTACCCCTTTTAAAGGGAGCATATTACCGGAAAATTACATATTTTATCAGGTTTTTACTATGAACATATAATAATAATGTGTAACAATATAACAAGTTATAGTGACTAGGATTCTGGAGAGGGGTCGTTGATACAGGGATTTATTCCAATTGCCAGATTGGAGTCGGGAAGGAATTTTTTTTCTTAAAATGAGGACAATTGGCTTCTACCTCATGGAGGGTTTTGCCTTCCTCTGGATCAACACTGCAGCACAATAGGCTGAACTGGATGGACATCTGTCTTTCTATTGCCTTACAAGCTGCTAATACAAGTAATACTATGTAACAAATGTTAGACATTTTGGCGGGATATGTGTTATTATTTTTTGTCGCTATCCATATAAAAAGTCTCCAGATATTCTCATTTTCAGCCAGCTCTGAGCACCCTCCATGAAATACACACCAAGATTGTCTACAGAGTGGGAGTGGTAAGCACTTTACAACCAGTGTGCTGGACTGTATATAACATACTGATTCTAATTTTCACACAAGCCACAGTAGGCTTCCAGTTTTCTGCAACTCACTTTTCATGTTTGCTGCATTGATTTTAAAAGAGAAAAGAGAATCATCCCATTGTAATCAGAGAATGAGTGGTAATAAAAGTGCTATTGAACTGCTAAAGGCTTAATGAGGTTGAATTGAAGCACTTTACACTATACACTCACAGATATAGTTTTATACAGATACAATTATTTCTGTTTGCATTTCCACGGTCACTCCTTGGTCTTTTAAAAAGGGGGGAGGAGGGGTGCTACATCACTTTCAAATTTCAACCATCAGCCGCTTGTACCAATTGCATTTGCAGGGTGCTGATAGTTAAACACAGGAAGCCCTTTTGTCTGTTAACCAACTCAATGCTGTGGCCACTACTAGCTGTGGTATCTCAGGAGTTGATTGCCAGTGATTGGAGCAAATTCCAATTTTAGCAATTGCTGTGGGGGCCTGGCTGTACGTTACTGCTGACTCTCACTGCAGATAATACAGGGACAGCTGCTATGCCTCCACTACCCCTCCATGACCCAGGTGACTTGCCAACTGTTTCAGGAGCCCAGTAGGGCTCCCCTTTTTTGGGAGTATCCCACATGATCTGGGAGAGTTTGCAAGTATGGTATATACTGTATAACATATGATCCACCTTTCCCATTACGTGATGGAAACAGCTAACCCTTTCCCCTTCTCTATACAACAATTCATTCCTAAGTCACAGAGCATGCCTAGAAAACTCTCCATAGAAGTCCTGGTTGCTGGTAAAAGCAGCTCAGGCAAGATGGCCATCCCCGTGATCATGTACAAAAATCAAAATTAAATAGCCTACAATCAGAAAATAAAAACAACTACAAAAATATGTATCAGTACCTGGTTTAATTAGAAAAAAATAAATACATACACAGTGGGGAAAAAGTATTTAATCAGCCACCAATTATGCAAGGTCTCCCAGTTAAAAAGATGAGAGGCCTGTAATTGACATCCTAGGTAGACCTCAACTATGAGAGACAAAATGAGAAAGCAAATCCTGAAAATCACTTTGTCTGATTTGGAAAGAATTTATTTGCAAATTATGGTGGAAACTAAGTATTTGGTCACCTACAAACAAGCAAGATTTCTGGCTCTCACAGACCTGTAACGTCTTCTTCAAGAGGCTCCTCTGTCCTCCACTCATTACCTGTAGTAATTGCACCTGTTTGAACTAATCAGTGTAAAAGACACCTGTCCACAACCTCAAACAGTCACACTCCAAACTACATCCTCCAAACCTCATCTTGCTTAACCTCATCTTGACAGCCAGTCATAATTGTTTGGCTCTTAGTTCTTTTTCCTCCCCGTCTTCCAAGAGCCGTAACTTATTACATTTACCATTTACATGGACATATGAGGGCTTGTTTTTTGCGGGACAAGATGTTTTTTTCTATTAGTGCCATTGACTGTACCATAGAATGTACAGAGAAACTGAAAAAAATATTCAAAGTAGGGAGAAAAAACGTACTTGCGCCATGTTTGTGGGAGTTTTGTTTTTAATGTTGATTCATTCTTCAGTATAAATGATGTGTTATCTGTATTCTGCAGGGATAAGTTCCCCCATGAACATGACTTGCTGGTTTGTCACTTTGACTGTCCTTCTGTGAGCTCTGATAGCATAGCAGTGAGGATTGCTCAGTTATCTTCCAGGCTGACTATAGCCTGAGAGATTTGACTGTTATCAGCAGGACCTCATAGGTGTGAACAAAGCTGAAAACCTGCAGATTAACCCATTATCCTTTCATGTATTGCACTTACCAATGCAATCCCTTTTTACTCTGCTATAAACATTGAGAACATGATTTTGTTATTTGCTCGTGACCTGGGCCTGTACTGTTTTAGTTGGGTGTAGGCAAAATGATTTGATAGACAATATTTTTTTTTGGGCTTATGTCAGCATGAGGGCTATTGACAATGCCATCCTTTGGATTCCTAGCTATGACCAGCTCTCCAGCCAAACCCCCGAAAATGAATTGACCTAGTTAAGCATGATATTAAATGTATTACATAACCCCCTTTATGATTTAAAAAATCAGCTTAGGCACATACCAATGGTCTCCAAAATGTTGAAAAGCTGTATCAAAAGTTCATTTCTTTTCTTTAATTAGAAAAGTAATTTTCTGCTGTTGAGTTACTCCATGTTTGCCTCGCATGTATGTACTCAGAAAAATGAAGCGTTATATACCACTTCATGATATGTCCTATTTACAAATGCTGATTTTTTTTTTAATAGTTGAATTTTAAATACAAAGAATTTTCATCAATAATGTGATTATTGATTAAAAATATGTGTACGGTATTAGAAATTCAACTAATAAATAGTTTTTTTCTGCTGGAGGAAAGAAATTGAGTGCTTTATTCTGGATAAGACACAACATACTCCAAACCTCATCTTGCTTAACCTCGTCTTGACAGCCAGTAATAATTGTTTGGCTCTTAGTTTTTTTTTCCTACCCGTCTTCCAAGAGTCATAACATTTTCCATTAACATGGACATATGAGAGCTTGTTTTTTGCGGGACAAGATATATTTTCTATAAGTGCCATTGACTGTACCATAGAATGTACAGAGAAACTGAAAAAATATTCAAAGTGGAGAGAAATATGAAAAAAACGCCATGTTGCGCCATGTTTGCAAGAGTTTTGTTTTTATGTTGATTCACTCTTCAATATAAATTATATGTTGTCGGTATTCTGCAGGGACAATTCAAGCAATACCAAATATGTAGGGTTTTCTCTATGTTTTAGTTATTTAAAAAAAATAAAAAAATTTATATTTCTAACATTTGCGCTGAAGCCCCATATCCTGCGACCAATACCTTTTTTTTTCTACCTATGGACATAAGGGATGATGCATTTTTTATGTTCTGTATTATAGTTTGTATTGATACCATTTTAGGATCCGTTTTCCGATTTGGGACACAGTTTTACTTGCAGCGACAGAGGACCTCTATAGGGTCCCCGGTTGCTCCAAGTTTTGCAAATCTGTATATGACAAATTTTGAGAAAAACTATGTGTTTGATTCAGATTATAATCAGCACATAGTAAAATAGATAAGATACGTCGATAACGTGATGTTACTGTGGAGTGGTTCGGAAGAACAACTTAATGAGTTTTTTGAATTTTTAAATAGACAAGAGTCTTTAATTCAATTTACTATGACCAAAAATGAAGACGTGATACAGTATTTGGATGTGGAAATACAATGTTTTCGAAACTGCCATGTTCACAAAGCAGGTATATCATATCAACCTACTACATAGAAATAGCTTTCATTCCCCACAAATCTTTAAATTTATTCCTAAAGGGCAATTCGTCCGAGCTAGACGAATATGCTCTACTACAGAGTTATACCTTGAAGCTATGAGTAAAATCATCATAAAATTTTCTAAAGGGGGTTATGATAGAAAACAATTAGAAAAAGTAGGACCTGCAATCTTGCAAAAAACATGTGCACAATTTTTGAAAATAAAACCGCCAAATCATAGAAATGAAAATATACTATTGTTTATGACAAAATATGATAAACATGCACAGCTGATTAGAAGAATGATCATTAAAAATTGGAAGACCTTACAAAGTGATGAGAAATATGGTAGTTTGTTTAATCAACCGCCTAGGTTTATATTTCGTAAAGGACGACATTAAGTCATCACCTAATGTACATCAGATCTGAAACAACAAAGTACAGTAAAACAAACATTGTTGCAAACACATAGACATGGTACCTATCCATGTATGGGGTGCCAGAATTGTTCCTCAATCATCAAGGGTTCGAGTACTAATCATCCTACAAAGGGTTTTGCAATTGATATAAAAAACTTCTTTACCTGTGAATCTAAACAACCTGCGGTCACTCATATGTTGGCCAAGCTAGTAGATGTGTACGTATTCATATAAATAAACATAGATCGGCGATTAGGACATATAAAAGTAGAAGAGAACAATGTAGTGAAGAGAAAGGAAGGGAGGAAGAAAACAGAAATTAAAGAGATAAAAACTTCGGAGAGAATACCGCTGCGAGACACTTTTACGAGTACAGACACAAGTCTAAGACTTTCCTTGTTGACCATAGCAACCAATCAGGGCGCCCCTTTCATTTCATATAGTGCTCTGGAAAAATGAAAGGGTAGCTCTGATTGGTTGCTATGGACAACAGTTTTCATACTTGTGACCCAATGTGTCTGAACTAAGGTGGTGCATTTTGGAGTAATTCTAAACAGATTAAAGCAAGGTCACTTAAAAGAGAGGTTTATTGGATAGTTGCGCTTGACTCAAAAAGTCCTAGAGGACTTAATGAGGATCTTAATTTTAAATTGTTTTTAAATTAATAAATAAGGATCTCAAGAGTTAAAATGGGTGAGTTCAAATAAAGTAGACAACACTAGCACGCATGCTTGACAAAGGGGGCGTGATTTCCCTCGAAACGTTGCACTGGGTGCGGCGCATAAACCCTGGAATGTAAGGAATTTTACCTATGATTGTATTTGCTACACTATTATCTAAATGCTTTTGTGAGAAAAAATTAAGTGTGTAAAGAATTTTGTACTGAGCACAGATTAAGTTAACAAATATTATATGGAAAAGCTATGAAGCTAATGCGGGTCAATTAATACGTATATGAATAAGTGAAGAAGGTGGGCAATGGAGGAAACCCATGTGTGTTATAGACCTGAAGCATACAAACACGGAAAGAAAAGCGTCAATTAATCTAAAAGAAGGTGTATAAAGATGACAATTTTACTATTTTCTGTCTGTGAAGGCTTCCAGTTGTCATTTAACTAATCTCCCTGTGGGGGTCCAGAGAAGGGGAACATCTCTCCTTATGGAGAGCACCAGTTAAGGCGTGTAGTGTTTTGATTGCCTTTTAGCCCACTACTAAGCATCTGCATATCACAAGGCATTATGGGAAAGGAGCTCACTGCGCCCTCTATAGGTTGTAACAAATCCTCAATTACTTTTTGATTCACTGAATCTTTGAGAAGCAAAAGGGGAAAAATTGTCAAACCAATATTGCTCATCTACATTACGCGTTTCGGGGTTTTGCCCCTCATCAGTTAGAGCAGATGTGATATTGGCCTGACATGGTGGAGGCCAATGAGTGGGTATGAGAAGGGGAACATCTCTCCTTATGGAGAGCACCAGTTAAGGCGTGTAGTGTTTTTATTGCCTTTTAGCCCACTACTAAGCATCTGCATATCACAAGGCATTATGGGAAAGGAGCTGGAAAGCTCACTGCGCCCTCTATAGGTTTTAACAAATCCTCAATTTACTTCTGATTCACTGAATCTTTGAGAAGCAAAAGGGAATAATTGTCAATCCAATATTGCTCATCTACATACGCGTTTCGGGGTTTTGCCCCTCATCAGTGTAGAGCAGAGCGATATTGGCTTGACAGGTGGCAGGCAATGAGTGGGTATGAGAAGGGGAACATCTCTCCTTATGGAGAGCACCAGTTAAGGCGTGTAGTGTTTTTATTGCCTTTTAGCCCGCTACTAAGCATCTGCATATCACAAGGCATTATGGGAAAGGAGCTGGAAAGCTCACTGCGCCCTGATCAGAGTGAGAAATGTTGCACTGCACAGTTTTTTCATTCATTTAGTTGCCGCGGCCACCGTAGTGTCTGAGGGGTTCAACAGCAGGGATCAGAGCCGGCTCCATTCCCTGCTGTAAGTGGCAGGTGTCAGCTGTATCTAACAGTCAGCATACTACCTTTGTGTCGCCATGACATACTGGTAGATCATGGTGCGCTAAGAGGTTAAAACTATAAAAGTTAATTAAAAATACTAAAGGTTTTAAAAAAAAATTACACATAATTGATATTGCCGCATCTGTAAAAATCTCCTAAAAATTTAAATAAAAAGTAATCAAAAAGTCATATGTATCCCAAACTGGTATCAATACAAATCTACAATGTGCTGATTATAATCTGAATCAAACACATAGGGCGACATGTATGAATCTCGGCGCGTCGGAGAGCACGTTTTCACCTGATTTAAAGTGAAAGCTGCGCCTCATGTATGTCAGCGCCCGAGGTGCGCTCATACATACGGTGTAAAGTCCCCTGCGCCTCGCCAGTGTGTGAGGCGCAGTGCGGAACTTAGGCGCAGAAGGGACTGCGCCTAAGATTCGCCGCCCGAGGAGGTGCACTCATACATGCGGTGAAAAGTTCCCTGCTCCTCGCCAGTGTGTGAGGCGCAGTGCGGGACTTAGGCGCAGAAGGGACTGCACCTAAGATTCGCCGCCCGAGGAGGTGCGCTCATACATGCGGTGAAAAGTTCCCTGCGCCTCACCAGTGTGTGGGGCGCAGTGCGGGACTTAGGCACAGTGCGGGACTGCGCCTAACATGTATTCTGATTCGAGACAGGCTGGAAATCAGCAAAAAATCATAAAAAATTTCAGTGAATAGCAAAAAGAGTTGTCTTTCAAATGAATGAATGAATAAAGTGAAAAATCAAAGCTGTCTATATGCGATTAAATGTAGTGAAAAAGTGGATCATTAAAAATTAAAGTGAAAATATATAAGATCGCTCAAGAAATAAATCTCAGCTCTCAGCTCCTTCTAAAAAAATACATAAATAAAAATCACTAACAACGTGTTTGTCGCCGTCACCGGCACTACATCAGGAATTGCGATATGGAAAATTGCCGGGAAATACAGTAATTCAAATTCTGTAGCGCTTCTCATTGGTTGGCATAAACCAGCCAATCAGAATAGGAGCAACAGTGAACCATTATAACCTTTGGAGTAGTATTGACCAATCACATGAAAAGGCGGGACAGTTCAAAATACAGTAAAAAAGGCAGAAAAGAGCTGATTGGTTGAGACCAGGCAGCAGAAACAAATCCACCATTCATATGTAGTGCGTCTATTTTGAGTGGAGCAAGAAGGGCGCGATAGAAGGGCGCCCTAAATGTTATTACTGTCTATGGCAGTAATAGCACTGTGATTGGTTGGGTGGAAGAGGGGCTCGTCCTGCTTAGCCAATCAGCGGGTGAGCTACTTATCTCATAGAGATCTATGGGGAAAAGAAATGCAGAGCGAGCTCTGTTTGTGATTGGCTAAGTTAAAAGAGGAGCGGTTATTTGGGCCAATGGGAGAGCGAGCAACGCTCTTATGGGTTTTCTAATACAATCTATGATAAAACTGTACATGCCCGAAATCAAATGATAAGACTCACGAAGTTGTACCGATCTCTATATAAAATGAACAATAATATGGGGGTAACGAAAATAAACAAATAAAAATGAATTCAATGAATTCATTTTTATTTCTTTATTTTCGTTAGTCCCATATTATTGATCATTGGTTAACGAAAATAAAGATATAAAAATGAACTAATTGAATTCATTTTTATTTGTTTATTTTCGCTACCCCCATATTATTGTTCATTTTATATACACATCGGCACAACTTCGTGAGTCTTATCATTTGATTTCGGGCATGTACAGTTTTATTATAGATTGTATTAGAAAACCCATAAGAGCGTCGCTCGCTCTCCCATTGGTCCAAATAACCACGCCTCTTTTAACTCTTTTAAAATTTGTCATATACAGATTTGCAAAACTTGGAGCGACAGGGGACCCTATAGAGGTCCTCTGTCGCTGCAAGTAAAACTGTGTCCCAAATCGGAAAAAGTATCCCAAAATGGTATCAATACAAACTATAATTCAGACCACAAAAAGTGCACCATCACTTATGTCCATTGGTAGGAAAACCAAAATGTTTTTGGTCGCAGGATTTGGGGCTTCAGCGCAAATGTTAGAAATAGAAAATGTTTGTATTTTTTTTTAAATAACTAAAATATAGAGAACACCCTACATATTTAGTTCTGCTGGAATTGTCCCTGCAGAATACAGATGACACATCATTTATACCCAAGAGTGAATCAACATAAAAACAAAACTCTTGCAAACATGGCGCAACATGGTGTTTTTTTCATATTTGTCTCCACTTTGAATATTTTTTCAGTTTCTCTGTACATTCTATGGTACAGTCAATGGCACTAATAGAAAATATATATTTCCCCGCAAAAAACAAGCTCTCATATATCCATGTTAATGGAAAATGTAATAAGTTATGTCTCTTGGAAGATGAGCCCTTAGCCCTGATTGGCTAAGCTGGACGAGCCCCTCTTCCCCCAACCACAGTACTAGAATATTTCCCATAGACAGTAATAACTTTTAGGGCCCCCTTTCTATCACCCCCTTTTCTTTCTCCACTCAAAATAGACGCATTACATATGATTGGTGGATTCATATCTCCCCCGCCTGGGCTCAACCAATCAGCTCTTTTCTACCTTTTTACTGTATTTTGAACTGTCCCGCCTTGGAATTTGATTGGTCCATACTTCTCCATAGCTTATAATGGGTCACTGTCGCTCCTATTCTGATTGGCTGGTTTATGCTGACCAATGAGAAGAGCTTACAGAATTTGAATTACTGTATTTCCCGGCAATTCTCTCTATTGCAATTCCTGATGTAGCGCCGGTCTTGGCGACAGACGCGTTGTTAGGGATTTGATTGATTTATGTTTATAGAAGGTTTCAGCTCTTTTTCAGATATTTTGCACTTAATAAAAACGATTTTTTTAATGATACTCCATGCCGCACGGCGCTGAGAGCCGAGATTTCATTGCCCCGATCTGGCCTTAGACTACAATGGGAGAAAGTAGCTCGCGCTCTGATTGGCCGAGATAGCCAAGCCCCCGCAACTTCAACCAATCAGCTCTTTTCTGCATTTTTTACTGTATTTTGAACTGTCCCACCTTTGATTTTTTATTGGTCAATATTTCTTCTAAGTTTTTAATGGGGCCCTGTCGCTCCTATTCTGATTGGCCAGGATTGCCAAGCCCCCGCTTGCTCAACCAATCAGCTCTTTTCTGCCTTTTTACTGTATTTTGAACTGTCCCGTCTTTGAATTTGATTGGTCAATACTTCTCCATAGGTTATAATGGGTCACTGTCGCTCGTATTCTGATTGGCTGGTTTATGCCGACCAATGAGAAGCGCTTACAGAATTTGAATTACTGTATTTCCCAGCAATTTCCAAGATCCTAATTCCGTTCTAGATTTTTGGAAAATGATTTTTTTTTGTTTTATTTTTTTTTTAAGGTTTGAGCTCTCTTTCTGAAAATGTTTTACATCTAATCATACATGCCTCGGCGTAGTTTTCTTATCGCAGCCGCGTCACCGCACGCCAAATACAAGGCCCACGACGCGCAGCCCATTTACACGCCCTGTCATTGTTTAGGCGTCCCCAGAATGACCGGATTACGATTTGTTGGCGACAATGCGGCTGCGCCTAACATCGCATCCCTGCGTCCGACAGGGGATTCGGGCCGGTGAGCCGCAGAATACGCCAGAAAACAGGCGCAAATCCTGTTCATACATGTCGCCCTAAGAGCAAAACAATAATGACTGGCTGTCAAGACGAGGTTAAAGGGGTTTTGCCACGATGTAATGTTGACGTGGGATCCTCCAAAATAGGTATTTAATCACTTTTCTAATTATATGTGATTACATAAATTGCAGTCTGAGAGAGCTACAGGCTGCCTTACCTGCCCTTAGTTACTTAAAAGCTTGCACTAGATACGACCTGACAAGAGCTGCTGGCCGGGCTTGCGCAGAGCACACTTCTTATCTGATGAGAGGGAGCTGAAGGCACCGGGTAGAAATATGTTGTCTTTTGTATATAGAATCCACTAGCTGTAATGTGATTATCTGAGTAGATCCCTGCTGTATCTGATGACAGAGAACATGAAGAAGCTTTCAAGCTGCTGTGGAGAAAAGGTGTTCTTTTTTGTATACAGATTCCACTAGTTGTAGTTTGATTATTTGAGTGAACATTTCACACGATCCCTGGCAGTCTGTCTCTCTCTCAGCTAGCGTGACTTGTTTACATTTGCTTCTTAGCAGATAAGGCACGTCCTGGCAAAACCCCTTTAAGCAAGATGAGGTTTGGAGGATGTTGTGTCTTATCCAGAATAAAGCACTCAATTTCTTACCTCCAGCAGAAAAAAACTATTAAGTTGAATTTTAAATACCGTACACATATTTTTAATCAATAATCACATTATTGATGAAAAATCTGTGTATTTAAAATTCAACTGATAAAAAAAATCAGCATTTGTAAATAGGACATATCATGAAGTGGTGTATAACGCTTTGTTTTCCTGAGTACATATATGCGAGGCAAACATGGAGCAACTCAACAGCAAAAAATTACTTTTCGAATTAAAGAAAAGAAATGAACTTTTGATACAGCATTTCAACATTTTGGAGACTATTGGTATGTGCCTAAGCTGATATTTAAATCATAAGGGGGTTATGTAATACATTTAATATCATGCTTAACTAGGTCAATCATATTCGTGGGTGGCTGGAGAGCTGGTCATAGCTATGGAATCCAAAGGACTGCATTGTCAATAGTCCTCATGCTGACATAAAGTCCAACAAAAATATTGTATATCAAATCATTTTGCCTACACCCAACTAAAACAGTACAGGTCCAGGTCCACGAGCAAATAACAAATCATGTTCCTCATGTTTATAGCAGAGTAAAAAGGGATTGCATTGGTAAGTGCAATACATGAAAGGATAATGGGTTAATCTGAAGGCTTTCCAGCTTTGTTAACAGTCAAATCTCTCAGGCCATAGTCAGCCTGGAAGATAACTGAGCAATCCTCACTGCTATGCTATCAGAGCTCACAGAGGGACAGTCAGAGTGACAAACCAGCAAGTCATGTACATAGGGGAACTTTAAATATTCATATAAACAAGACAAAAACAACTACCGAAGTTTTATATAAGAAATTACAGTAGAGGGGCATGGGCAAAAAGCTGATAGGAACTCCCTTACCACCTGTGGAACCAGAATCCAGCTACATGTAGGAGAGATGGCTGTGTATGTCCAAGGCCCTATCAATTAAAGTATATGGGAGTTAAGATACAAGTGTTCCAGCAACTTACTTAGGACACCTATTCTTAGCTAGATAATATCACTGAATAGATAGACTCCAGGTTCTCTCTCTATAATCTGCTTCTGATGCTTATGTTTCCATATAACTGTATACAATTTTCCCAGATCTATCTCATTGATGGAATTGGTACAAGGAAGAATATTACATATTATTGCTTCAGACTCATACTTCATGGTCAGGCTGTGGGTGTTTCTATAGCAGTGATTGGCATAATAGCTCTGTTATTCCTGTTACAGTCACATGACTGCTGGAGGTCTGTAAAGTGTAGTGCAAGAAGCTACAGAGTTCTAAATGTTAAAACTTGTTATTTACTTAGATAAACAAAGCTCCTCTGCTAAAGATAAGATTAAGCAGGGAGTAACTCACTATAGTCCAACAGCAGCTTAGATCAATTAGATAAAAGACAGAGCAGACATAGGTGGAGAGAGGTGGTCTGTAAACAAGAGAGACTTGTGTTCAAAAAGAGGAGATGTTCCTTATCTCCAGAACAAAGCAAAATCAAAACAGCAAAGTATTTGGTAATAGTCTTAATTTACGTTTGCAAGAAGAAACAAATTGTGGGACAGCGTGACATGGACGGCCGGACAAAATAAGGTTAAAATCAGCACTTTATTGTGTATCCATCTTAAAAGGAATTCAACAACGGCAAAAACCGAAGGCAGAGCAAAAATGAAACACCTCGTGGTTGGTATGCTCTGCCTTCGGTTTTTGCCGCTGTCCCACAATTTGTTTCTTCTTGCTATCGTGTACTATGCTGCTGGAGCAGGGGACGTGCGGGTTTTAATGGACATAGGCCATCCTGCATAAAGGGTGAGCTGACTTTTTTTGCCTATATGTACAGTTTAATTTACGTTTACATGTTTTACTACCTACATGTTGACAGCTAATCATTGTGGTGAGAAGCACCCTTAGTTACTCCTTACTCTGTGCAATCTCTTCTACAGTTTTGTATGTGCTTCCAGCAACACTGCAGACAGCATGACTGGATGTGACTGTATTCATTATCACAGCATACCCACCTTGCTGCCAGAGTGAAAGCAGTTATGAAGTCTATGATCGACACTTCCCTGCTGTACGAACACTTATATGTATTCATGGCATGAGATAGTAAAGGTGTTTTTTGGGATGTCCAGCCAGAATCAAAGCTCTATATAACATCATCATAATTGTAATGTTTATAATGGAAATAAGAGAACATGAAGTACATTTATTAAGTAGAAACTTAATTTATGTTATGCTACAGCATATGGTTCTCGGGCTTTCAGCATGTCCAAAAATACTTGTAAGGGGACACTGTAAATTCTTCATTGCAGGACAGTGACCTGTTCTAAATAGCTGATTGTCATTTAAAATGAACAAGTGGCATCTGAGAGACTTGTAATACAAGAAGATACGGAACGGCATTCACCACATGATGTACTGCATCTCTATATTCCAAAATCACAACTGTGATTTTGGAATATAGAGATGCAGTACATCATGTGGTGAATGCCATTCCGTATCTTCCTGTATTACAGGTATTATCTGGACACTTTACTTTTGGAGTTGAGCACCATTACCTGCACGTGGAGTGTATAAAGCCCTGAGGATTTATTGTGTTTATGAACTGTCCGGTGTGTTATCACTGGTGCCGATCTTTTTCTTTATGAGCCTATGTGCATCTGAGAGACTGTTCATTGATACTTACCCTGTTTCCCCGAAAATAAGACTCCTCCGAAAATAAGACATAGTGCATTTTTAGTTATGCAATTCAGAGTTTGGCTGCTTATGCTAATGTTTGTGATGAAATCACTACAGTATATTAATACATGTTGATGTTTTGTTCAACAATAAATGTGAATTATTGTTCATAGAAAAAAAAAAACATCCCCTAAAAATAAGTCTTAGCTCGTCTTTAGGAGCAAAAATTAATATAAGACAGTGTCTTATTTTCAGGGAAACAGGGTAGGTGTGCACATGGATACATGTACTCTATATGTAAGTTGAGTGATAATTTCAGGGATCTCCTTGGCTGAGACCAAGGACATGTATCTTGTGGTACACACCAGTCCGGGTTTCAAACAAACAAATGGCTTTATTAAAGGGTTTGCAGCAAAAGAAAATAAATGATACAGCAAACACAAGTACTAGCCTGTTCGGCACTAACTAAACACAGTTTATTCCTCACTGTCAGCTGGAGGGCTTCTCTCACCCAGCATACCGGAAAAACAGATGTGTTGCAACCCTTTGCCATTCACCACAGCTTGTCTCTCAGAACCAGCATGAAGACCTTGGGGGTGTCCACCACTCGCTTTTACAAAGACTATTCAGTGATATTATCTAGCTAAGAATAGGTGTCCTCAGTAAGTTGCTGGATCACTTGTCTCTTGACTCCCATATACTTTAATTGAAAAGGCCTCCTAGCTTCGCTCAAGTATCCACCTGCTGGACTGATTAATCACCTTTCAGGTGTGGTCTCCTCTTCTCCTTCACCCAGAGAAGTAATCTAGGAGAGATGGACATTCCATACAGCACTAAACCAGACGTTTTGTCACAGTTGTTATATTACAACCTCTATATATGAAGCATGTTAATGTATTATAATGTTCATTTGCAGACACTTTGGGATGGTAGTCTGCAATGTCAGACATTGCCTTCATGTTTGATTGCTGCGGCTCGCTACAGAGGTTGGAGTCATTTGGGCTCATAACTGAAAGGCGGAGAGTAGGGAAAGGACTGGTGTTGGAAAAGGGGGTACTTTCAATATTCATAGTGGGCCATACCTGTGGAGTAGTCTCAGTATACAAGAGGCCGCAATGAGGGTGCTAAAGGCGGGTGCACCCATGTGGCAGGTTTGTGGATGTGTCCCTGATGATAGGACCTACCAGTGGTGTGCTGTGATATTTGGTGTGCCGAGAAAGAAGTAACCACAGAGATTGTAGCTTTAGAGGTCTTGGACCTGCATACCTACCTAACTACTGGGAGCCCTATATATCTACCTGCTTACTGGGGGCCTATATACCTACCCAGACAGGCAGTGGACCTGCCTACCAGGAAAGTTACCTACCTACCTATTTACTTAATGGAGAGACTACCAACTTTTTTATCTAATGCGGACCTACCTGATAAGGAGTTGTCCTACATAGTGGGGGGGCTATCTATTTACATAATGGGGATTCTAACTATTTATAGGAAAGGTCTCCCTACTTTTTGTTTAACTTCTTTTTGAAGTCTAACCTACCTATAAGGAATATATACCTGCCTACCTACTATATGGGGTGTTTACCTACTTACTAACCTAATGTACAAATGGTGGCCCTATAATTGCCTGAAGGCACTTTCATTGTTTGGAGGCACTATTACTCTGTGGGGCACAAAAGGTTCATTATTAATATTTAAGACACTATGGATGGGGACTTTGTATACAAGGGGGATAATGATGGGAAGATGATAGAAAAGTGAGGAATCTAAGCTGCCTGTGTGGTAAATTCTGTAGGGAAGACTCATGGGTGGAAGAAGTCTTCATGGCGGTATGGGCCATATGGAGAAGAGAAGGAAAAGTAAATTACTCCAGTCAGAGAAGACGTCAGCTGTGAGTTCCTGAATGTAACTGCACTGTAATCCCATATATGCCTGCAGAGCGGCTGTGTAAAACTGCCATCTACCACTATATGTGCACTGAATGGTGGTGCACTTAAAATTGGTCTTAGTGTAATGGTTTATATTCAGTATGATGGTATTATTCAGTCTCTTTATGGTGGTGACATGTTGCAGTGATATGTGACAGTATTATTTGGTTCTTGCATATTGTTGTTATTGGTAATATTGGTCTTGGTATATTGATTTGATGAGTAACAATATGGTGGTATTACTCACTATATGGTAGTGATATGTGGGTTATTGGTTGGTTCTTGTATGATGTTGTTATTGGTAATATTGGTCTTGATATACTGGTCTGGTCAGTAATATTATGATGGTATTAATCACTATATAGTGGAGACATGCAGTGATAATTTGGCGATATTTTTTAGTCTTAGTATATGTACTGACCAGTAGAATAGAGAAAACATCTCAATTAAACTGTATGGTGAAAACTCCAACAAAACCTAAACCTAAAAACAAAGCCGTAATTGTATTTTTATTCTTGTTTACACCTCAAAGAATATTTTTTTGGGTGAAAGAGGTGACAGACTCTTTAGCTGTATAGGACCCTGAAATTTCTGATCGTGGCCCTGCAGCTGTATGTACAAGCCTTAAAGGGGTTTACTTGCTACAAAAATCAGATCTGTAATGATGGGAACAGAAAAAAGTATGCACTTTTGCAATTGGTTTGTGTTACCTAAATTATTTAGTATAGCAGCTATTAGCCCTATTTGGGACACACTCCCGTGCAGGACACGCCCCCCTGTGCTGCGATTGGCTCCTGTTCTCTCTGTGTTCACTCCCCTCTGAGCTGTGTGAAATTGGCTACCTTCTCTGTGCTTATCTCCCAGTGACAGCTCTCTGTGCTGGATGTCTGTGTTCTATTTGTCTTCCTCTCACTCCCCTCTGATCTGTGTGAGGCTGCCTGAGCTCCTCTCTGCTTCCTTCACAGTGATATTTCTATGTGAAGGATCTGGGCAATTACTCTTTCGCTGCCAGATTCACTCCCCTAATTCATATAACACACACTTATACACTCTGCTCACCCCAATCATATAATGCACACTTATACACTCTGCGCCCCTTACCCATATATTACACACTTATACACTCTGCTCTCGAACTTCTTTCAGGCAGGAGGTAGAGCAGTTTGAATTTCTCACATTTGTTTCATCAGTTAAGACTCTATGTATAACTGTTTATACCAATACAGGTGTTCTGGTTAAAAGGATTGTGGAGCCTGGGAGGGAGGTGACAGCTCTACAGACATGATTACTGACCAATGCAGGAGGTCTGAAGAGCTGTGACATCCTCTCTCTCCCACTGCTCACACAGAATGATGATGTCACCAATCTTCAGTGAGGAAGGACACTCCTACTCGGAGGAGAGACCAGCCCCTGAATTTGAAACTGTAAAAAGAGAAACAGATCAGATGAAAGCCTGAACTGAGAAAACACCTTTAAAACTAAGCAAGGAGAACAGATAAGAGAATTCCTCTAATAAAAACCCAAGCTTTAGGTAGCAGATTTTGTAACTTTGTAACCAAGCTTATATGTCAGTTTAATGTCGTTTCTATGAACATTGAATAATCCAGAACACTTCAGGTCCAATTGATATTGGATAAAAGGAATTTTATTGTAAACAGCATAACAGTTTTTTTTTCCATAAATTTATTTTATTTGAAGGCAAATATCCCTCCAGAGAAGATTTTCATCGTCCTCTTATGTGCTATGTGCCTGCAGGGACATAGTGATTACTTTAAAGCTATTTATTTTCATTGTTCATCACATGAGAATTACAACTTGAATTAAAATGTAATCACAATTCAATTCATAGCAATGAAGCCTTAAAATTCCATAATCGTTACCAACAAAACAAGATTGTGTTCATTCATAAAGCACCATCACCCTGAGGACTACTTTATCTCCATTCTGCTATAAAAGATCCTGCAGTAATAAACACGACTTTTCTGTAACTAATCCACATCACACGGATAATGTGCATGAAATTGACACAGTCTCTAACTGGTTGGATTTTAAGTGATGATTTATTTTTACTTCACAGCTTAATTATTTCTTCTCTATCTTTTTAAATTTATAAACGTAAATGTGCAGATTGAGAGAGAGAATTAAATCTTTATATCTTTATATGTGCAGAGAGTCTTTGTCTAGACGAGCAAGGGGAATAGAGAAAAAAATAAGGACCATCTAGACGTGACCCGTGAAGAGCCAGGATATGTTACTATTTTTTCCTTGAACTCATCAACTTGCTTTATTAATGTAAATAGATTCAAAATACTGAGCTGAATAATTATTAAAATATCTCTAAAGTGGTCAGAACTCTGTTTGTTCTTAATATAGAGCTCCAAATCCTCTGTATGGATGTAAAGTGAAATCCTGGCTTAAAGCAGCAACTATTAGGGAAGCATTGGATCTTATACAGTACTGCATATCATTTATACAGTGTAATCAATTATAAAACTGTATACAGAAAACAGTGAGATATATATATATATATATATATATATATATATATATATATATATATATATAAATAAATAAATATATTATGTGAACCTTTGCATGTGTCTGGACGCCCTCCTGGGCCGTCCTGGGGGTACTTAGCTCACAGGATCGCCCTCTTTTGTAGAAGGTATTGGCACACCAACACAAGGCTTCTGGTTTCACTGGCTTCAACCCAGTTTTATTAGTCAAGCAGGTTACACAAAACACATAACATAAATCAAAACCTAGGCCGTCTGGCCACTAACTTAGGACATAGACCCTGTCTATCGGGAGTCTGGACCTAACGTCCAGCATCAAACACACAGTACTCTCCAGTACTGCCTCGGCTTCCCTCAAGCCTCCGGGGGCCAGAGCCTCTCTCCAGCTCTGCTGCTCCAACTTCCAGGTAGCAGGCCACGCCCCCCCGATCACCTGGAAAGACAGG
Source organism: Phyllomedusa bahiana (assembly GCA_025379985.1). Taxonomy (NCBI): domain Eukaryota; kingdom Metazoa; phylum Chordata; class Amphibia; order Anura; family Hylidae; genus Phyllomedusa; species Phyllomedusa bahiana. Next base: position 13,434 of record JAODAL010045160.1, on the reverse strand, counting down.
CTTCTTATAGCCATCCCGAGACTGGCCCAAAACCCGACATGGAACCTGGAGACCTGGGACGCGGGAACAGCCACCCACCCATCTGCAGCTGTTCCGAGGAAGCCAACCCATAATGGCTGGATACCAGCCATGCTATATACAGCTGTCAGCAACCTAGTGTTGCTGACAGACAACCATTGGCTCCCCCCGCCAAGCCCAGGCTCTTGGTGGCACGTCTCTACCCGGAAGACTCCACCTAGTGGCAGAAACAGGCAACTACTCTTGGCCACTCTGTCACAATATATATATATATATATATATATATATATATTATATATATATATATATATATATATTATATATTATATATATCTCAGTGCAGAATGATGGACCTATCACATTCTTTTGTCATGATATTTGTATTTCTGTTGTGCACATCTAGGAATACATTTTATACGTATACAAAAGGAGGATAAGGGTCACACGGAGTTTTGACTCCGTATTACAAGTACTTTGTAGATCCGTTTTGGGGACCGACAGAGCGGACCCCAAAACGAATCTAACAATTAGCAGTGAGATGATCACTGCTTGCTATGACAAACACGCAGCGGCGTTCCCATGAGAGTTCGCCGCTGCGTGTTTCAAAAGCGCCGCTCGGATCCGTCTTGCAAAGACGAATCTACAAAGTGCTTGTAACACGGAGTGAAAACTCCATGTGAACAAGCCCTAACACTTCATTCCATCACCATAAAAGCAATAAAAAATAAATAGAGGTTTGGTTATTAGAAATGATGTATTCTTACATAGTTAGTACGGTTGAGAAGAAGATATGTCCATCAAGTTCGGGGGAGATGAGGGTGGAGGGAGAGATTAAATACATTTTTAAAGGGGTATTCTTGCTACAAAGATCATATCTCAGATTATGGGGACAGTAAAAATAAACACTTTTGTAATTGGTTTGCTTTACCTTAGTAACTTAGTATAGCAGACATGAGCTTTTCTGTGCATCAATAGCTATTCTTTGCAGTTGCTAGTCGGGACACGTCCCCTTTTCTGTGATTGACTGGCTGACATTTCATTCAGCCTGTTGGGACATACCCCCAGTCAGGAAACGCCCCAGACATGCCCCCTGCACTGTGATTGGATGACTTACATTTCATTCAGCCTGTTGGGACACGCCCCTGGGCAGGAACTGTCCTTGGACATGCCCCCTGCACTGTGATTGGCTGCCTGCACACTCTGTGTTTACTCCCCTCTGAGCTGCGAGAAACCAAAAGTGAAACCAGCTATCTGAGAGGGCTGCTAAGGTGAATGATCTGGGTAATTACTGACTGTTTAACTCATAGATCCCCCATAGAACACAGCCCTATACACTGCTCTCCCCTCATATAACACAGTCTTATATCCTGTGCTCCCTTCATATAACACAGTCTTATACAGTCTCCTGCCTGATAACAGTGGGAGAGGATGGGGAAGTGTGCATCACATGAGTTTCATCAGCTGTGTGTATAACTGTTCATAGCACAGCAAGGAGCTTGTGGATCCTCAAGCTGAAGGCTCTGCAGACATAAGAAGCATGCAGGAGGCTGTATAGCTGTCCTCTCCAGACACCCTTCCCCTTCCACTGCTTCACACAGAATGATGATGTCACAGCTCTTCAGTAAGACACACCTCCTGGCAGGAGAGACATGCCTGCTGAGAGAAGAGACATGCCCCTGGATTTCAAATAGAATCTCATATAATTAGCTCAAGAGCACAAATTCTTAAAACGATAAAACCCCTTTAAGCTTTGTTTCCCCCAATGATTAAGATTTTGGAACTAATAAGGCAAGAAACAGAATCTGTTCCAAAGAAATATTTCATTCCTGACCCCAAAATTACCATCAGACTGGATCCAGATGTTTAATTTGGCTACAGAAGTATTAATATTAGTAGCAAATTGTTATCTAAGCCTTTCTTGGAGCCCTCACCTGTTGCTGCTGTGTCCAGCTTCTGTGGCGTCTATTCCACAGATTCACAGTTCTCATGGTAAAGATGGCTTTTCTCCTCTGGATATTCAATCCTTTTTTCTCTAGACGAAAGGGGTTGTATATGAAAAAGCTTTTCACCATGCTTTTTTGTAGGGGCCATGTATATACTTATATAAATTTATCCTGTCTCCCCGGAGCCGTCTTTTCTCAAGGCTAAATAAAATTAATTATTTTAACATCACCTTATAACTAAGATTACTTTTGGAATGTTTTCCCAAGCTACTACATATGTAGTATACAGGAGTTTAACCCCTTGAACCTTTGGATTACTTGTGTATATTGCTATGTGGTTTTATGCTAAACCAATGTTGAAATGCATTGTACACTGTGAATTTTGCACTGTGATTGGTGATGACATGTAATTGCACAAAGTGTGAGATTGAGATTTGCTAAGTTATGATGATAATATTGCTGTCTGTAAATGTATCGGCTATGCAGCCAGGAGAGAAAGGTGAAAGAAATTGTTATGGTAACCTAGTTGGGAGGGGTAGGTAGGTAGGTAGGAGCAAGCACCCCAAAAAGTACATAAATAGGCCTTAGGCCTCGTTCACACGGCTTATTTCGGCGCGTATTTGCCGACGGATTGACGATCGTCAATCTGTCGGCAAATCCGTCCGAAATAAGTCACAGCCTATTTTCTATTGATTTCACACGACGCATAGTTCCGTCCGGATTGCCGCCGCGGATTGACGACGGCAATCCGGACGGAAAAACAATTCACATGTCAATTATTTCCGGACGGATTCACCACCTACAATGATTGTAGATGGTGAATCCGTCGGGAAATCAGTTACAAATACGTGCCACACTTAGTGGCACTTATTTGCAACTGATTTTCAACTGATTTCAGAACGTATTTACATCGGAAATCCGTTGTAAATACGTTCTGAAATAAGCCGTGTGAACGAGGCCTTAAAGTAAGTTATAGAGGTTAGAAGGGATAGTTCAGTGTTGGCGGTTAGACCTGTGGTCTGAACCTTTATCAGATCACATGAGAAGATGAAGGGAAATATTTAACCCTCTGAAGCCTTGGTTTCTGCCAGACTACAGCTGGTAAGGCCCATAGGCTATTTACTGGTCATGGATTCCTACGAGAGACTAAAAAAGATTTATGTAGTGAGTTGCTGCCTAGCTGAGCATGGCGGATCTCTTGGGCAGATACACTAGGGTGTGTACATTAGATGCAGCATGATAGTAAGGCCCACGCCTAGACTGCGAAACAGATGATGGTCATCTTGGTGTCCTCTGGCCTGGCCCATCTAGATTAGGAACTATTACAGGATGTCAGTTCTCCTGGGGTTGGAAGACTCATTGCAGTATCAATACTGCATCCGAATAAGGGACAGATGGTGTCCAGATTGTTGCCTCTGGCCTGGCCCATCAAGATTTAATCTCTCTATTCTCCTTGTAGTCAAAGCTAGAAGTTGCTTAAGGATGTCAGTTCTCCTGGGGTTGAATACTCCTTGCAGTACCAAGACTGCATCTGAAAAAGTGACACGCTACTTAAAAGGGAACTCTACTGGCTGCTAGCTGCAACATAAGTTGAGGACGGGTGTATTTAACTGAAAGAAAGGAATTCCGTGTACATCATCTTACCGGTAAATAAAAGAGACGAGTCTATGCTTGTTTCCCAACACCGAGACAGCAGAAGAAGACCACCACCAGCATGAAGTGTGCCCCAGGGGGTAAGAGTACTGCCATCTACTTTACACTGCAGGTCCTCCACCCTTTTGAGTGTTTTGGTCACGGAATGGGCATGAGAGGTATGAATGGAGTTGAAGCTACTGTGACAACCCTTAGTGTGAAGATAACTACAACATCTCTCATCCTCTCCACTGCCCCTGACAGAAAAAGAACCAGACAACACTTTTAATACACACCAATATCCTGCTGGCCTTAGAGGCAGCTGATTGACAGTGCATGCTGTTCTGTACTCTATGATATACAAGTACACCCACATACTTCTCAACAAGCGATTCTCCCAGTCCTCCCCCTCCTACCAGGACAGTTAATAGTACCCAGATACATAACTTTACATTTATTCATACTGAACCACTTTACCAAGTGGATACCAAATCACTCAATATGTCTAGGTCTTCTTGCAATTAATGAACATCTCCCATGGATTGCACTACACTACATCTGCAAAAATAGAAACAGTGCTATTAATCCACTTCTCTATCATTAATAAATACACTGATTAAAAGAGGACCCAGCACTGAGCCTTGGGGTCACCACTTATCAAAGGGGACCATTCAGAGTAGGAATCAATCTGATAGTTTTCAATCTAATTATACACTAATATTTCTAACCCTATTGACAGTGGCGTAGCTACAGGGGTCGCAAAGGTCGCAGTTGCAACCGGGCCCTTGAGGTAGGAGGACCACAGGCCCCCATCATCACTAATTGTGGCTACATTGTTGGGTCACAAAGATCCAGCGATGCAGCGCTACAGTCAGGGCTTTGTGTTGGGAGTAAGTGGAGCGCAGGGGCTGAAGTTACTACCGGCAGCATTACAGACCTGTTAAGAGAAAGAGAGGAGGAGCGCAGCTCTCATATTCGACGCTCACTGTAGCACTCACTGGCCAGCAGCAGGGGGCTTGCAGTTCCTTCTCCTCGGCCTGTCTTGACCTGATGCTGGCAGTCATTATCTCTCTGAATCTGTAAGTGACCATAGTAACTTCAAGTAGCTGCTGCTAGTAACCAGTGACTACACTGTGTATGTGTTATGCTGAGTGGCCACACCTGGTGGCTGACTGCTCCACATGATAGAACAAAAATACATTAACCCCTAAGTGACCACCAAATAATTAACCCCTGAGTGACCACTTCTGAACATTTTGACAGTGGTTACCTCTGACTCCACTAAAAACTGAAAATAGATAGGACCCCATAGTTGCTTAGTAGCTTGCAAAAGTTTTTTTTTATTAAATATCAAAAACATATCTATGACGCCAATTACTATTTAGTTGTGGCTGTATGTTTTTAAAAGTCCATCAAACAGTCATTTAGACAACATTTAGTGGATTTGAAGAGGAAAAGGAGAACCTCTGAGATAGACCCTGGGGCACATTACAGTCAATATACGCGGTTATATAGAAGTGAAGATACCTCTGACTCCAGCCATTTAATACTAGTTTTAGTGGGTTTAAGTGTGAAAATAGTAATAAAAAAAGGAAAAAATATATATAAAAAATCGAAAGTAAAAAAAAATCTCCCAATTGTGAATTTTTTTAAACAAAGTGAAGAAACATGTTACATATCCAGTATTCCACATCCATAAGGCCCTGTACTATAAAATAATTTCATAATATGTTTAAAAAAAGGGCCAAAGTATAAAGTCATCAATAACGCTCGGTTCATAGGTATCTGTCAGGAAACTGTGAATAAAGGTACCTTGACAAATACTGTGATAGAGCTGCGGCCGGCCCATAATCATCAGTAGAACAACACAAAGGGCGACATGTATGAAGCTCGCCGGGTCGGGGCGCGCTTTTCCGCTAGTTTTCCGGCGAAATCTGCGCCTGATTTATGTCAGGGCCGGGGCGCGCTCATACATACAATGTAAAGTCCACAGCGCCTCGCCAGTGTGTTAGGCGCAGTGCGGGACTTAGGCGCAGTGCGGCGCTGCGCCTGAGATTCACCGCCGGAGGTAGTGCACTCATCCATGCGGGGAAAAGTCCGCCGCGCCTCGCCAGTGTGTTAGGCGCAGAGCGGGGACTGAGGCGCAGTGTGGCGCTGCGCCGAAGATTCGCCGTCCGAGGAGGTGCACTCGTACATGCGGGGAAAAGTTCCCTGCGCCTCGCCAGTGTGTGGGGCACAGTGCGGGGACATGGGCGCAGTGCGGGACTTAGGCGCTGTGCGGGACTGCGCCGAAAATCTGTTCCGATACGAGACAGGCTGGAAAACAGCGAGAAATCATTCCACATGTCGGTGCGGAGTATGAATCAAAAATCGCCTTTATAAAGGCGGAAAACATTCTCAGAAAAAGAGCAGAAACCTTAAAAATAAAAAATACATAAAACAACATCACTTTCCACTCTCCGACCTCAAGAATTAGGATATAGGAAATTAGCGGGAAATACAGTAATTCAAATTCTGAAAGCTATTCTCATTGGTCGGCAGAAACCGGCCTATCAGAATAGGAGCGACATTGAACCATTAAAACCTATGGAGAACTATTGACCAATCAGAATCAAAGGCGGGACAGTTCAAAATACAGTAAAATGCAGAAAAGAGCTGATTGGTTGAGCTAGCGGGGCTTGGCTAGCTCAGCCAATCAGAATAGGAGCGACAAAGACCATTAAAACCTATGGAGAACTATTGACCAATCAGAATCAAAGACGGGACAATTCAAAATACAGTAAAATGCAGAATAGAGCTGATTGGTTGAGCTAGCGGGGCTTGGCTATCCCAGCCAATCAGAGCGCGAGCTACTTCTCCATTGTAGTCTATGGAGAGATCGGCGCCATGCAATCTCGGCTCTCAGCGCCGTGAGGCATGGAGTATGACTAAAAAATCATTTTTATTAAGTGTAAAATATTATCAGATAAAGCGCTGAAACCTTCTATAAACATACATTAATAAAATCCCTAACAACGCGTTTGTCGCCGAGACAGGCGCTACATAAGGAATTGCAATAGAGAGAATTGCCGGGAAATACAGTAATTCAAATTGTTTAAGCTCTTCTCATTGGTCGGCATAAACCCGGCCATCAGAATAGGAGCGACAGTGTCCCATGAAAACCTATGGAGAACTATTGACCAATCAGAATAGGAGCGACAAAGACCCATTATAACCTATGGAGAAATATAGACCAATCAAAATCAAAGGCGGGACAGTTCAAAATACAGTAAAAATGCAGAAAAGATCTGATTGGCTGAGCTAGCGGTGGCTTGCCTAACCCAGCCAATCAGAGCGCGAGCTACTTCTCCCATTGTAGTCTATGGAGAGATGGGCGCAATGCAATCCCGGCGCTCAGTGCCGTGCGGCATGGAGTATAAATAAAAAACTCATTTTTATTAAGTGTAAATCATTATCAGATAAAGCGCTGAAACCTTCTTTAAAAATAAAGCACTTAAATCCCTAACAACGCGTTTGTCGCCGAGACCGGCGCTACATAGGGAATTGCAATAGAGAGAATTGCCGGGAAATACAGTAATTCAAGTTAAAGCGCTTCTCATTGGTCGGCAGAAGCCAGCCAATCAGAATAGGCGCGACAAAGACCCATTAAAACCTATGGAGAATTTTTGACCAATCAGAATAGGAGCGACAGTGTCCCATTATAACCTATGGAGAAATATAGACCAATCAAATCAAAGGCGGGACAGTTCAAAATACAGTAAAAAGACAGAAAAGAGCTGATTGGCTGAGCTAGCGGTGGCTTGGCTATCCCAGCCAATCAGAGCGCGAGCTACTTCTCCCATTGAAAGAATAAGGATTACCTGCAATGAAGGCTGCAATGTCCCACAATCAGGGCTCTGATCCGCTCGGTGCCTGCTTCTGTTCCATGCTTCGGACCAAACCGCCGGTCCCGCGGTGAAGCAAATGCTAGAAGAAGGATATCCGGTGACGTGTGCAGTAAACAAACGCCGCAGAGGATACTTCGGTCCGTAAGTGAAAACAGAACTTTATTCTTGCAAAGTTAAAATACCACAGTAAGCACGGCAAACTAGCAAAATGGACCCTCGGTGAAAACAACAGACGCGTTTCAAGTCTACTGACTCTTGCTCACTGTTAGGTCTGAATGGGTTACCTGGCTCCTATAAAAACCCAATTAAAACCAATCACCGCAAATATTAAATGGCAGGACCAGTATACTTGGGTCACATGCGACGTGGTGGGTTTATACTCGTGTATACCCCACGACGTGGCTATTGTGGCCCTAACTTTTTTTCTTAATCAACATAGTAATTACGATAGGCATTTGCAGGAATTCATCCTAATGGTGGTAGAATACCTCCTTAAACACAATTACTTTAAATTCGCAAACACCTTTTATCTCCAACTGGAGGGAGCCCCTATGGGGGCCACTTTTTCTCCTTCTCTGGCCAACATCACCATGGCCTGGTGGGAACATCATGCTATTTATAGCACTGGTAACCCCTTAACAGATTGCATAGTGTGGTATGGGCGTTACATAGACGACCTCTTGTTAATCTGGGGTCGGGATGTGGCGCTCATACCACACTTTCTGGGGTACATTAACTCCAATTTTTTCAATCTACAATTTACAGGTAATAGCAGTGCTAATGGTGTTTCCTTCCTGGATGTATTTCTTACTGGACACAACAAAGAAGGCAGAATAGTGTCTAAACTACATTGCAAACCCAACTCGGGCAATACCATCCTGAGAGCCAATAGTAGCCATGCTCGAAGTACAATCAAGGCCATCCCCTATGGGGAAATGATCAGGGCTAGGCGCATTTGTACAGAGGAGGAGGATTTCTCCATAGCCAAAGAAAAAATAGCCCTGAGGCTATTACAAAGAGGTTATAATAAGGACGACATAGACAGGGCAACAAGGAGGATTGAACATACAACACAAAAACAATTGTTAGAGACAAAAACAGATAGAAAAAAACAACAAGAGGAAAACAAGATCACTTTCACTACAAAGTTTAGTAGAAATTTCCAACAGATAAAAAACATCTTTAAAAACAATATAGGCATCTTAAGACAAGACGACATCCTCTCCACAATTCTGGATGAAGGAGTTTGTGTCACATCTAAAAGAGGACAAACTTTGGGCAATATCATTGCGCCCAGTGTATACTTGGGACATAAACCCAAAACAGATAGAGTTTGGTTATCACAAAAGGGTTTTTTTAAGTGTGGAGGATCCAGATGCAATGTGTGCAGTATGGCAAAAAAGACAACGGAATTCACAGATACCGCCAAACAACAATGTTACAAAATTGATTATTTTGTGAATTGTGACAGCCACCACTGCATATACATTATAGAATGCACCTTATGTAATAAGAGCTATGTGGGCAGTACTATTAGGAAGACCAAAACACGAATAATGGAACACATCAACAGCATAAAAAATCTAAAATCTCAAATGTCGGGTGCAGCTAAGCATTTTTCTGAATGCCACCAAGGCAATTTAATTGGGTTCCAATTCTATGTAATAGACAAGGTACCATACCCCTATAGAGGGGGAAACTGGACTAAGATGCTAAGGCAAAGGGAGGCACAGTGGATCTTTAAATTGGGGACCCGGAACCGACGGTTTAAATTACCGTACGGACATGATGTATATAATATTAGGATCTAATGTTAGTTATATAGAGCCATCTACAAACTGTATTGACATGTATGCATATATTTAATTAATATTTGCCACATCTTGTACTTGCTGGCCTTGACGTATGATACAGTAGTTAGAATAGTGCTATGCTCTTTTGCTCCATGGTCCCTCCTCCTTTCCACTCACATCACATGTTTACCTCCCTATGCGATGATTGGTTTTAATTGGGTTTTTATAGGAGCCAGATAACCCATTCAGACCTAACAGTGAGCAAGAGTCAGTAGACTTGAAACGCGTCTGTTGGTTTCACCGAGGGTCAGTTGCTAGTTTGCCGTGCGTTACTGTGGGTATTTTAACTTTGCAAGAATAAAGTTCTGTTTCACTTACGGACCGAAGTATCCTCTGCGGCGTTTGTTTACTGCACACGTCACCGGATATCCTTCTTCTAGCATTTACTTCTCCCATTGTAGTCTATGGAGAGAGCGGCGCACTGAAATCTCGGCACTCAGCGCCGTGCGGCATGAAGTATTAATAAAAAAATCATTTTTATTAAGTGTTAAACATTGTCAGATAAGAGCAAACTTTCTGTAAAAATAAATCATTAAATCCCGAACAACGCGTTTGTCGCCGAGACCGGCGCTACATAGGAATTGCAATAGAGAGAATCGCCGGAAACTACAGTAATTCAAATTGTTTAAGCTCTTCTGATTGGTCGCATAAACCACCAATCAGAATAGGAGCGACACTAGGCCCATTATATCCTAATGAGGAGAATTGACCAATCAGAATAGGAGCGACAGGGACCCATTATAACCTATGGAGAAAAATTGACCAATCATATTCAAAGCGGGACATTTAAAATACAGTAAAAAGCAGAAACGAGCTGATTGGTTGTGGTAGTGGGGGCGCGTCCAGCATAGCCAATCAGAGGCGCGAGCTACTTTCTCATAGAGTTCTATGGGGAAAAGAAATTCCGACGAGCTCTTGACTGGCTAAGTTAAAAGAGGCGCCGTTTATTTGGACCAAATGGGAGAGCGAGCGACGCTCCTATGTGTTTTCTAATGCAATCTGAAATAAAACTGTACATGGCCGAAATCAAATTATAAACACTACAGAAGTTGTCCCGATGTGTATATAAAAACGAATGATCAATATGGGGGTAATGAAAAAAAAAATATTAATTCAATAAAATCATGTTTATTTCTTTATTTTCGTTGCACCCATACTATTGATCCTTGGATAAAGAAAATAAAGAAATAAACATGATTTTATTGAATTAATTTTTTTTTTTCGTTACCCCCAAATTATTATTCATTTTATATCACATCGGGACAACTTCTGTAGTCTTAATTTGATTTCGGCCATGTACAGTTTTGTTTCAGATTGCATTAGAAAACCCATAGGAGCTCGCTCGCTCTCCCATTGGTTCCAAATAACGCGCCTCTTTTAACTTAGCCAACCACAGAGCTTGTCGAATTTCTTTTCCCCATAGAACTCATATGAGAAAGTAGCTCGCGCTCTGATTGGCTAAACTGGACGAGCCCCCCTAGCTCAACCAAACAGCTAGTTTCTGCCTTTTTACTGTATTTTGAACTGTCCCACCTTGAATATGATTGGTCAATTTTTCTCCATAGGTTATAATGGTCCCTGTCGCTCCTATTCTGATGGCAATTCTCCTCCATAGGATATAATGGGCCACTGTCGCTCCTATTCTGATTGGCTGGTTTATGCCGACCAATCAGAAGAGCTTTAACAATTTGAATTACTGTATTTCCCAGCGATTCTCTCTATTGCAATTCCCTATGTAGCGCCGGTCTCGGCGACAAACGCGTTGTTCGGGGTTTTAACTGATTTATTTTTACAGAAGGTTTTAGCTCTTTATGTGATCATGTTTTACACTTAATCAAAATAATTTTTTTATTAACACATCAGGCCGCACAGCGCTGAGCGCCGACATTTCAGTGCGCCGCTCTCTCTATAGGCTACAATGGGAGAAGTAGCTCGCGCTCTGACTGGCTGGGATAGCCAATCACCGCTAGCTCAGCCAATCAGCTCTTTTTCTGTATTTTTACTGTATTTTGAACTGTCCCGCCTTGGATTTTGATTGGTCAAACTTCTCCATAGATATAATGGTCTTTGTCGCTCCTATTCTGATTGACCGAGATAGCCAAGCCCCGCTAGCTCAACCAATCAGCTCTTTTCTGCATTTTTTACTGTATTTGAACTGTCCCGCCGTTGGATACGATTGGTCAATCGTTCTCTATAGGTTTTAAATGGTTCACTGTGCTCCTATTGTGATTGGCCGGTTTTATGCCGACCAATGAGAAATAGCTTTCAGAATTTGAATTACTGTATTTCCCGGCAATTTCCAATATCCGATTTCTTGATATTGCGCCGTTCTAGATTTTTGGAAAGTGTTTTTTTTTTATTATGTTTATTTTTTACATTCAGCTCTTTTATGACAATGTTTTCCGCCTCTATAAAGGCGATTTTTTCTGAATCATACTCCTGCTGCACGGAGCGGAGCACCGAGATTTCTGTCGCGATCTTCTATCTGCTTCCTCGCATGTTCCGATCCTGCTTCACTTCGCCGCCGCCGGAGCATTTAGACCAAAATAAACCAGGTCTGCCTGTCGGAGCTGCCGAGCGCTGCACTGCGCCTCGCTTTGCCGACTCGCGATCGTACATGCCTCGGAGTATACGAGCGCGCCGCGTCCCACCCCGGAACGCCTACCCCGCGCCCACACCGCGCCCATTGCACGCCCCTTCATGCGGGGCACAGCTGAAAGTGGCGAACGCTGCGCCTAACACCGCATCCCTGCGTCCGACAGGGGGTTCGGGCCGGGAGGCGCAGTATACGCCAAAAAAACAGGCGTAAAGCTCGTTCATACATGTCGCCCAAAATGTGGACTACGTTTGCTATATTTGCCAGCAGTATATGTGTCCTGCACAGAAAATATGTATGTTTGTCGGAGGTGTATAATCAGAGGTTCTCCTGGAGTACACGGTTAGGATAAATCACTAATGTGGTCTGAAACTCCTTAAAGCTAGGTCTACACAGCAACTGTCAAAATTCAGTCCAAAATCTGTCGATTTGTCATCGGTCCCGTATTCCACCCGGTTTTAAAACAAATGGTAAAAAATCTGTGCTGTCTGGAATACAGCACAGGTTTACCGTCGTATTTTCGACAGATTCAGTATTGTGAATCCACTGAAAATCTGATGGAAAACCTGTTCTGTGTAGACCTAGCCTAAAGGTGCTGTCCAGTTGTTAAAAAAATAAAATTGTCTGCTAAATGTGGTAAAATGTGGTCTCTGTTATCATTTTCCCAACTACGGTTGCATCAGTCATGTGGTTTACTTTTTTCATCACTTTTGTCAGCAATGGCTTGGCTTACAGCAATCACAACGGGATAAAGCCCACAGTCCTATTTTTGATGTAAAATTAGTTCTTTGGGGGCCCAACAGAGCATTACGCAAAAGGGTTAAAGGGGATTTTTGCAAATAGTATAGTGTTTTTTTGGGTTTTTTTAAAATTTTCAGCTACTCAAAAATTTTTCCCCCCTCAAAAACTCAATTTTTTAACCTGTGCCCAAACGGAACAAAGACAATTTTAAAACCCGAACTGGTAAAAAAAAAAGGGGGGTCAAGCTGAGTTTTTCCTCCGGGGCCCATGAGCTTTAGCTACCCCCTCCCTTATTAACGTCTTTTCCCCATTATATTTTTATGATGGCAGGGGTCAAACATTTTTTGCAAAGTCTAAAAAAAATAATATCCACCCCAAACCCTTGTTTATCCGGGTTTCTCCCAAATTTTCATAAAACGATCGGGGTTGTTCTGAAACTTCTGTCCTTAGAAAAAAACCATGCTGGCAATCACTTATAATTTTATTTCACCACATTTCCGGTAAAAAGCCCCCTTATGACCCCCCAAAAAAATTATTTTCCCCCAAACAACAAATTTTAAAAATTTACTGGACTTAAACCTGGGCAAAAATTAACTCTTTCTTATGTAAGGTTTTAAGTAGATCAATGAACTGCAAAGAAAATCACGGGCCACAACGAACCCGGGGAAAAATAAAGTTTTAAAATTACAGGAGTAAAAAATATAAAAGAGCTTTAAACCTATTTAAAGGGTTGGTGCAAATAAATGGCACAACTTTTATTTGCA
>JAODAL010045159.1:0-32200 GCA_025379985.1 Phyllomedusa bahiana | reverse complement strand
TGAAAAGTGGGTAAGCAACGGGGGGGCTACTGATAGAAAAAAAAGGGGGTAGTAATAAACGGTACATACTCAGACTGGATTGCTGTTACAGTGGGGTACCAAAAAGGGTCAGTATTGGGGCCCCTATCCTCTTTAACTTTTATTAAGATCTTACACAGGGATTACACAGTTAAAAATATCGTTTTTTTCAGGGACGATACTAAGCTTGTAAAGTAATAAACACAATAGAGGATAATGTGTTATTACAAAAGGGATCGGGTTAAGTTGGGGCCCTGGGCGGAAATGGGGGTGAGGTTTAATAAGATAAAAAGCAAGGTTATGCAAGGGGAAAGAAAACCCTTTACTGATACTGTTAAAGGGAAAAAAAGCGGGGAAAAAGTGCATGGAGAAGGATTGGGAATCCTGGTGGACAGTAAATTTTAATTGAGCACCAGGTCAGACGCCCCCAAAGGAAAAATAGGATATGGGGTGCATTTTGGGGGGGGGCATGAGGCACATGATGGAACAATATTCCCCCCATTAACAAGTCACGGGTTAGACAACACATAGAAATATTGTGTACATTTTTGGGCCCCATGCACGGGAAAGAATTATATAGCTAAAACAGGTAAAAGGGCGGGCAACAAAAAATAATAAAAGGACGGGTGGATACAATACCCAAAAAATTACAAGTTTAGGGTTATTTTTTTAGAGAAAAGACGGCTTCGGGGCGACTTAAAAATTTTGTTTAAATACATCAAAGGTCAATATAGAGTCTCCCCAAGATTTATTTATACCCAGGGCTGTTTTAAAAAGGGGGCATCCTTTGTCTTGAGGAACGAAAGTTTCTACAAAAAAAACATAGAAAGGGATTCTTTATTTAAAGAGCACGAGATGTGGAACTCTCTGCAGAGGAAATTGTCAATGGTGAATTCACTAACAGAGTTCAAAAAGGGGTTTTGGATCTTTTTGGGCGTAATTAATAAACAAGTTATGTGTCTAGGGGTCGGAAAGGGGTTATTGTCCGGGATTTTTCCGATTGCCCGATTTGGGGCGGGAAGGAAATTTTTCCTAAAATGGGACAATTGGTTTTACCCCTTGGGGTTTTTTGCCTTCCTTGGATCAACACCTTAGACAAAGGGTGAACTGGATGGAGGTCGTCTTTTTTCGGCCTTACAAACTATGAAACTATGAAACCCCCTTTTTAGTCATATTTGTCAGTGGCCAAATGAGAACAGAAAAATTTCTGATAAATTTTCGATAATAGTTAGCAGAGCCTAAGATCCGCTGCAAGGCTTTCAGGGAAGGGCGAACCAAACAAGAATTTCCCGAACCTTCCCGGGTCCATCGAAAAAAGTTAGGAGCAAAATATATCCCCCGGAAAAAGGGACCCCGAACCCCAAACAATTTCTCAAGTTGAAAAAAAAACTATTAACCTTCAAGAAGTGCAAAACTTGCCGACGTGTTTAAGTTGAACCAGTCCTGTGAAAAAATTTTTAAAAATTTATCCAGATCCGACCCTTCAACACCCCAAAGGTTCTGGGGGAAAACATCGTTTACCCCGATTCTGGAAGACCCCGGAATTACAAAAAACCCAAAAGGAAAAACCCGTATTCAAAATGTCCCCCGGGCTATTTTTAAAAGCGGTCTCCATCATCCCGTTTTTATATGAATAAGGGGTTTTAAGCCCCTTTGGTCTAACTTGGGGAAAAAAATTAGCCCCCTGGATTTGATTAAACCGGTCAGGAATCAATGGTAAGGGGTATTGGTTTTTTACAGTTATTTTATAAAGCTTCCGATAATCAATTCATGGGTGGAGACTACCAATTCCAATCAATCACAGGGTTGTGTTTCTGAAGCAAGGTCAACCCAAACGACGGGTAAGCCCTCCATGATGAGCAATATACACTTCTCCTTTTGTATAGACCCAACTAGCACCTCAAGTTCTGGGGTGCAATACCGAATATTGCCCTTAGCCAGAGGGGTAGAATCAATAGCCACAACCTGCAGGGGATCCAATAGAGGCCTCCAGGGAAGGCCCAGAAACTTAGCGAATGAAGTGTCCACGAAACTGGAAGCTGATCCTGAATCCACAAAAGCACTCCCAGATTCACACATGGAAAAATATGAAATTTTCACTGGAAGCAACAACTTTTTTGATGCAATAGGAAATACCTGTTTGCCTAGGTTACTTTCCCGCGAGTCACCTAGGCGCTGGATTTTTTCCAGCCAGGGCTTCTATTTGGAACATTCACAGATGTGATGACCTTCTCCGCTACAGTAGAAGCACCGTCGCTGGATGCGATGTGAGGTTCTGTGGTCACTGGCAACACCCACAGAAGAGGCTCCTACCTGCATAGGCTCCTCAGGGGGTTTCGCCGCACTCGCAGGTTTGGGCGTGGTGGGAGAGCGGAAGAGGGGAGTAAAGCGGGGCAATGGAGAAAGGGTCAGTTCCTGACATCTCTCCCTAAACTGTCTGTCCAGCTGAACTGCCAAAGTGATAGGGTCATCCAGAGTGCCCGTAGTAGGATAAGCCACCAACATGTCCTTAACATGGACAGCCAATCCTACCCGGAACTGGCACCTGATGGCGGGGTCATTCCACCACGATGGAACACACCATCGGAGAAATTCAGAGGCATACTCCTCTACAGGCCTCTTACCCTGCCTTAGGATGGTGAGCTGAGTCTCGGCCACTGCCTCCCAATCATGGTTGTCGAAGAGAAACCCCAAGGAGACAAAAAATCTATCTACTGAAGACAATTCGGGCGAGTCATGGGGTAGTGAGAATGCCCACTCCTGGGGGGACCCTTGGAGAAGGGACATGACAATTCCCACTCTCTGTTCCTTATTACTTGAGGTACATGGGCAGAGTCAAAAATTACAACCGACATCCTTCCCTAAAAGTCAGAAAGGCCATCCTGTCACCCGAAAACCTATTGGGTAACCGAATGGGGGGTACCACAAAATGGGAAAGCGATGCCATAGGTGTCCCCACCTGGAGGGGGTACCCTGGAAGGTCTCCTGCTGCTGTACCCTCAGCGTCAGGTCTTGGACCAACTGGGTAAGTCCCTGCATCTGCTCCACCAGTGCAGTCATGGGGTTCATGGTAAATGGGGAGCAGTAATGTATGGCCTGAGAAAATGTCACATCAGAGGAGCCACCAAGCCCACTGTCCCTGCCTACTTGGCGTCCTGCCCTAATGGCAGACCCAACTGGCGGGCCCAAAAAATATGCTACTATGTGTTGGGCCATCAGGGGAACGCAGAGCTAGACAGTCCGGGTCGATAATGCTACAGGTACGTCAAAGCCACAAATTGGAAACCAGGAGAATAACGGGAGGCAAGCCAAGGCTCAAAACACAGGAGGTAACGTGGTACAAAATCAGAGGACAGGAACATAGTTGAATAGCAAGACGAAGTATTGAAATCAGGAGAAAACAAGCAAACAAGGAAACCAGGGGAAGCACAAGGGATAACCATTCTCAGGCAAATACTGACAGAAAGGCGCGAGTTTAAATGTGGCGCCCGGGCCCTGCCCCAGCAGCTGATTGGTGCGGCCTCTGGGCTCTCCAGTCTTCCAGTGCGACACACCCTCTGACCTGAATAGAAGCCGAGCTATGACTCATCAGCCCAGCCTTTCCCTAGGTGTGTCAACTTACCAAAGAGATTAACCCCTGCAGCGCCTTGCTGCTCCACAGCCGAAACGTGTGCCGTGACAAAACCCTTTACTATGTCTATGTAGAAACCTAGAAATGGGAATATCTCTCCTTGGGGAGAGACCCATAAATGTTTGTGGGGATTTGAAATGGTCTTTTTGCACCCCAATGCCTTTCTGAACCACTCATTGCCTCCCACCCAGCCAGCCAGTAAGCTCTGATCTGCAATGAGGAGGGGCAAAAACCCCAAAACAGCTGTCTGCAGATAAGTGAAAATGGCTCGGCTCACATCCCTTTTTGTTCTCCAAAGACTCAGTGAGTCAGAAGCAAATTGAGGATTGGTTATATCCAATAGAGGGCGCTTGAGCTTTTAGCTCTTTTCCCATAAGGGCACCCCAAAGTCGTCTTTTCTTGAAATAATCCTAATATTGGTAATCGTTCTGGAAATTCTAGTCCACCCATTCCTCTCATTAAATCTCATCTGTCACTTCTCTGCCCAGATCCAGATCCCTTTGTAACAGTATATTATTCTCTATTGTGTTAATTACTTTACACAGGTTAACATCTGCAAAGAATGGTATTCTAATGTGTAATCCTTCTGTAGGGTCATTAATAAATATAATAAATAAAATCGGGCCCACAACTGACCCCCAGTGGTACACTACAAGTATCAGACCCAATCAGAGAATGAATCATTAATCACCACCCTTTGTTTTCTATCATTGAGCCAGTTACTTAAAAACTTGCAAGAATTTTCCCCAAGTCCAAGCACTCTCATTTTACTTGCCAACCTTTTATGTGGCACGGTATCAAATGCTTTAGAAAAATCTAGATATGACATTTAGTGCCAGACCCCAATCAAGTCTAGAACTAACCTCCTCATAGAAGCTGATGAGATTAGTTTGACAGGACCGATCCTTCATAAACCCATGCTGGAACGGAGTTTTACATTTATTTTCAGTGAGATACTTCAGTATAGCATCTCTTAGAAAACCTTCAAACCATTTACTTACAACAGAGGTTAAACATACTGGCCAAAAGTTTCCAGTGTCTGGCTTCCATTCAATGTACCTGCCAGGCCACAAATGTTAAATGTCCTATCGTGAAAAACTGTTTGCATTTAACATATTTCTCTTTTGTAATGCCATTTTACAGAATAACATAGGCTTCTGCGCTATTCAATATTTTTTATTTGCTGTATACAGACATATACCTGCCAAGCAGAGGCCAAAAGGACAAACTTTAAGCCTCCTTTGGACCATTTAATCCCATAGCTACGCTTTGGGTAAATGCTAAATGCACACCTAAACTTGGTCTGTACCTAGTCTTAAAATGAAGCATGGGTTCAGACATTGCATTTTTCAACTGCAGGGTAAGTAATTAAAAACAAACATACTTTGCTTTTTATATGCAATTGAGGCTGCGTTCAAATGTTCAGCTTTTAAGATGCAGTTTTTGAAGCCAAAATTAGGGATCAATCATAACCGAAGGACACATTAACACCTTAATAGTGGACCAGTTTTTTTCTTCATGTTTGTTTTTTATCCTCTATACTTTTCAAAAGTCATAATTTTTCATTTTTCCATTTACATAGCCATATGATGGCTTGTTTTTGTAGGACAAGATGTACTTTTTAATGGTGCATTAACCATTCATCTGATATACTGGACTGAGAAACCCCAAAAAATTCCACCATATGTTGGGAGGAGCATTAAAAAATATGATTGCACTTTTGGGAGTGGGCGTTTGTTTTTTGTTATGTTTTAGTACTTTTCTATTTTTAAGTTTGCACTGCAGCGCCATTTTATGCAACCAATAAACTTTTAAACATTTTTTAGTCGACTGGGGGCTAGTTTTCTTCATGCTGAACTGTAGTTTTAATTGGTACCATTTTAGAATATATGTGTTCACCAAACGGGAAAAGTGATGTTAAATTTTAATAGATCAGACTGTTATGGCCCCTCTGCGGTACTTGACCACTAGTGGGCTCAGTGAGTGCCGATGCATCAAAGGTTGGTAAGAGGTTAGGAAAAGACTTCTCCTTGTTTTAAACCCATTCATGGTTTTTGTTTCAAAAACTGCATCTAAAAAGCTGAATATCTGAACACAGCCTCAGTGTTTAGGACTATTTTCACATGGCTAATAAAAATTTCAGCATTGAATCAATGTGCAAACCACGGCTAAAATCTGCACCAGTAAGCATGGATTTTCGATGTGGATTTAACACTGATTTCAGAGGCAGGTTTTCAGCCTAAATATACTATCTGAGGTTTTGGCATGGAATCCATCTCAAGAATTGACATGAAATGAAATCCACACGGAGGAAAATCAGCGTGGTGTGCACTGCCTCATGGATTTTCTATTAAAAAACGATATTTTTTTGCATGCATTTTCGGTGCATTCAGAAATTGCAACATGTTAACCGAGTTTCAGTAGTCTACTAACAAACCCTAGAACCAAGTGGAAAACCTGCACTGTAGTGAGAGGGAATAGCAGAAAAAGTTCTATTTCTCTCCATTTAATAAAAATCCAGGCACAGACTAGCACGCCTAGGCTATATTTACACAGCACTGGTCTTTGGTCGTTTTTTAGGCGGATTCAGTATTTAGAATCCGCCAAAAATCCAACTGTAACCAGTGCTCCAGAGACCGCAATAAAATATCTGTGCTATAATCTACACAACTCAGTTTCGGTGGATTTTAAAACATGCTGTATCTTCTGCCAGATTCCCATACAGTCAATGTACTGGGATGGAAAACCAAAAACCGACTCACAATGCAGGTAAACAGGAGAACAATACTAGACTTTAAGGGCCACATGTATGAAATTTGGCGTTTAGACGCCAAATTTCATGCGCATTATAGTGGCATAGAATGTTCCTGATTCATGAACCCACTGTAGAGTGGGTCATAAATCAGGCGCATTCTAACGCTAGTACAACATTTCTGGCTCAGGTAAACCACTTTGAAAGTGGTATACCTGTTCCAGCAGTAATGTGCCTAGAAATGCGGTAGCAAAGCTATAAATCTATAGCTTCGTATGGCTCTAGTGCGCCCTGCTTCCTACACAACCCCCGAATTCAGGCGCATTACAAAGTGTCACTTGTGCTTTGTAATGTGCCTTATATGGGCCATTTAAAAATGTAGCGAACAGGGCTGAGAAGATGTCAGATATCTGGCGCAGCCCCGTTCATACATGCTGCCCTAAATGTGTACTGATGAGATAGTATAGATTTAATCAGGTGTCAGCATGCCATACACAGTGACAGGATTGATGTCTCGAGTGGGTGGTGTAAGTGTACATTTATTTGCAACCGGATGTTATTTATACGTTGGTCTGTGTATTCTGTGGCCGGCGTGGATTTGTGCCTGGGTCTCTATACACATGTACTATTGGTCAGGTGCTGAATTTTTTTTTTTTGGTAGTCAGTGTTCTATGAGACAGTGTGCTAGAGTCTGAATCTATCTTATTTTTAAAATCAGATTGTCATTATCACTGTTTTGGGTGCATACAATAATGATTCCACATTTTGGGTTTGGTTACATAATTTAGGTGTATATTAATATTAAAAGACAGGTAACATTGCATTCTGTGCATTCTAAAAAACATATAAAATAGGAAATCATACAATTTTCCAATATACATTTATTACAAATTATGTTGACATACTTTTTTATACTGATGCAGTAGACCCTTTTCTAGAAAATCAAATTGTGCAGTCCACAGATTTATCCATAGTAGTGGCTCCCATGGATTAATATTATGCATTAAACAGATTTTCAGCTAAAAGTATCTAGCAGTAGTTGATTGAGGAGCATAACGTCTTTAGTTTTACAACCTACAGTAGCATCTTACCATGCCTGTGTACAGATACTGTACACCTGAGAGAGGTACAGATATGATATAAACAGAGGGTGGAGCACAAATACCCTGGGGTCGGGAAGATATCTGTGGAGGGCGCTGGTGCAAGCTATAAAATATACAGAGGGAGGCTATATATATATATATATATATATATATATATATATATATTATAATATATATTATATCACTCACCGGCCACTTTAATAGGTACACCTTTCCAACTGCTCGTTAACACTTAATATCTAATCAGCCAATCACATGGCAGCAACTCAGAGCATTTATGCATCTAGACAAGTTCAAGACAATGTCATGCAGATCAAACCGAGAATAAGTATGGGGAGAAAGGTGATTTGAGTGCCTTTGAATGTGGCATGGTTGTTGGTGCCAGAAGGGCTGGTCTGAGTATTTCAGAAACTGCTGATCTCCTGGGATTTTCACGCACAACCATCTCTAGGGTTTACAGAGAATGGTCCGAAAAAGAAAAAACATCCAGTGAGCGGCAGTCCTGTGGGCGGAAATGCCTTGTTGATGCCAGAGGTCAAAGGAGAATGGGCAGACTGGTTCGAGCTGATAGAAAGGCAACAGTGACTCAAATAGCCACCCGTTACAACCAAGGTAGGCAGAAGAGCATCTCTGAACGCACAGTACGGCGAACTTTGAGGCAGATGGGCTACAGCAGCAGAAGACCACACCGGGTGCCACTCCTTTCAGCTAAGAACAGGAAACTGAGGCTCCAATTTGCCCAAGCTCATCGAAATTGGACAGTAAAGATTGGAAAAAACGTTGCCTGGTCTGATGAGTCTCGATTTCTGCTGCGACATTCGGATGGTAGGGTCAGAATTTGGCGTCAACAACATGAAAGCATGGATCCATCCTGCCTTGTATCAACGGTTCAGGCTGGTGGTGGTGGTGTCATGGTGTGGGGAATATTTTTTTTGGCAAATCTATGGGCCCCTTGGTACCAATTGAGCATCGTTGCAACACCTTGTGGAATCTATGCCACGAAGAATTGAGGCAGTTCTGAAGGCAAAAGGGGGTCCAACCGTTACTAGCATGGTGTACCTAATAAAGTGGCCGGTGAGTGTATATATATATATATATATATATTTACCCCCACCTCTGTATACTTTACATATATAGGGAGCGGAATCTAAGTAGGTCCCGGTTTTCACCAGAGCCCGCTGCAAAGTGGGACGGACTTGCTGCGGCGGGAGTCTACCAGGTCGCTACCCCTGACGAGACTTGCTTGCGGAGGCAGCCGAGGTGTAGCGTGGTGCAGAATCGTCAGGCAGGCTCGTATTCGGGGACAGGCAAGAGGTCAGGACAGTCGGCAATGGTTCATGGTCGTGGACAGGCAGTAGGTCAGGGCAGGCGGCAAAATGCGTGGTCGAGGAACGGAAGCTAATGGTACGGTACACGATAAATCAGAACAAGGCTTGGAACGCTTTCTCTATAGGCTAAATGGCACTAAAGATCCGGCAACAAGCACCAGGAAGGGGCAGGCTTAAATAAGGGCAGTGACCGTCAATACCCAATTATCGGTGCACTGGCCCTTTAAAATTCACAGAACCGGCGCGCGCGCGCCCTAGAGAGTGGGGACGCACGCGCCGGGGGACTGGAGCTGCAGCAGGAGCGGGGCCGGGTAAGTAGGAGGGTGACTGGCCGGCCGGGCGAGCGTGCCCACCGCCCGGCATGCAGGCGGCAGTGCCGCTCGTGCGAGGACCACGGGTGTGCCTGCGACCTGGGACGGGGGTCGCAGGCCCACCCGTAACAGTACCCCCCCCCCCCCCTTTCGGCCTCCCCATCTTTCTGGCCTGGAGGAACCTCTGAATGATGTTACGATCCAGAATATTGTCCTCTGGCTCCCAGGACCTCTCTTCGGGCCCAAACCCCTTCCAGTCAATGAGAAAAAAACGCTTCCCTCTGACCGTCTTCACATCTAGAATCTCCTTTCCCGTAAAGACATCAGTGGCATCGGCCTCAGGAGTGGGAGGAGCAAGTACCCGAGAGAAGCGATTTAGGATGACATGGAAGGAGTTCGGGACCCTCATAGTGGGAGGAAGGCGGAGCTTTTATGCTACTGGATAGTGTTGAGGGATTTTTATCGACAAAGTTGAAATCGACAAGGTTTTTATGGTGATCGAAATTTCCAGATCATGCGATAATTAAGGTTAAAATCTGAGCATCATCTATTAAGATCGCGCCTTTTTCGGCGCTTCCTGTAATTTTGGCGGCCAGCAAATCAGATTACAGAATAGAGCAGGGTGAGCTGTGTGGGCGAGGGCATGACTGGGATGTGTTTGGTTCGATTGGCGGGAAAAATCACATCCTCTTTTTTCATAGAACGGGTTTTCCTGTTTAAAGCCTCATGTCTCTCAGCTCCCCTAGGGATGGGGCCCCTTTTTGGCCGGCCTGGGGGCCAAAACCCGCTCGGGCGAAATTGCCTTTTTTCTGCACAGGGGGAAACCCTATTTTTAAACTGTGACCCTTTCCCAAAATTTTAAAGTTATTTAAAGAGATTTGAAGTTTTTTTTGTGTTTCCCCCCGCGAGGTCATAGGGCCGCTTTCCCGGGAAAAAACGAATAATTTGGGGCCCAAAAAAACCTTTAATGGTTAACCCACCCCCAAAACAGGGCTGTCCATCAGCGTTTGCAAGGGTTGAAAGGGGAAGGGAACAAATTTTTGGCCAAAAAAGGCCCCCGGGGAACAACCCCCCTAAAACCACTTTTCCAAACCCCCTTTTTCCCTCCGCCCCCTCCTCCGCCACCCCCCAATCTTTTTCCCTCAGCTGCCTAGGGTTCTCTCAGAGTCATTTTTCAGGGATCAGCCTCCGTTACCCTCCACCTTTTCCCCGGGTTAACCCCAAACACCACCAGGGGCCCCATCCAAACCCCTCCCCCTTTCCTAGTTTGACAAACCTGCACCCGACCCCCGGCAAAGTAAATACAGCCAGCCTTCTTTTCTTCCGGGTTTTGGGGACAGAAAAAACCCCTTTTTAACTAAAATCTTTCCCAAAGCCAAAAGCCTAAAGGTCGGCTTTCCCAGGTTTTTGGGCCCTTTTGGAAATGTTCCCCTTTCCGCCCTGGGGGAACACGTTGGGGCCCGGGCCACGTCATGGCCCTCGCCTGCCCCCAATCCAAATGCCGACCCGGGAAATTTCTTTGCCGAAAACCCCGTCCCTGCCCTGGCCACCCAACGGTCATCAAAAATTTTTCAAGCGCGTTTGCCCCTGCATCTGTTCCGGAAAAGCCATCTAAACCACCGACACATGGACTTTTTTTAAGCCCGGCCCAAAGGGCCGCTATTTCCCCTGGGGAAAAGCTCACGGGGTTGAGCTGGGGGGGATGTCTCTGGGGGTGCCCGGTGGCTCTCAGGTGGGCCCCACGCTTTTAAAAACCCGCAGGGATGGTGCACCCCCTCTTTCCCCCAAGGTCCTCGGGTGGCATCACGTGCCCAGAGACCCCGGGCCCCTTTGTTTGGAAATTAATCTGCCTTGGGACCCCCCCCACACGGTAAGGACTGGGGGGGCCCCCTCCGCAACGAGACCGAGCGCTGGCTGGGGGGACAAGAACTTTTTTTGCCAGGCAGGGGGGTGTGCGAAAACTGGGGGGAAATCGGCGGCCCCCTTTTAAATCGGTAGGCTGGGGGAAAACATCCCTTCCCGGGCTTTGTCATAAAACCTTTGGCCGCCCTAAATTTTTTCAAAAGGGAGCTCCCCGGGGTTTGGACTCCCGGGCTGAAGAAGGCTCAAAGGCCCCTTGATTTCGAACTTCCGCCTTTCCCAAACCCGTTTTCGTCCCGCGGGGCTGCGTTGCAGCGTCAGCTCGGCCCCCCCACATGCTCCAGCGTTTGTGGGAGCAGGGGCAATCCCATTACGCAGTACAATTTCCACATGGCCTGCAAGCACCCGGTGCGGACCTGGGGGGTTTTGAGCCCCCCGAGAGTGGGGGCGGGGTGAAAGAGCCTGCCCCACCCTTTCCCATTTTTTTGAAAAAGGGCCACCTTTTTGGTCAGTGGGGGACGATGCCCTTGTCAGAAAGAGCATTGGGGGGATCTTAGTTCGGGAACGATCGTTTGGAACTCAAAAACATCAGGTCCCGCCAGGGGACGGGGGGAGAGGGAAACCACAGTTGCAGACACGGAGCCTTTCTCTCCGTCAAATCCAAAAGGGGCCCACATTTTTTCTCATTTTTATCGGTCTTCTTTAAAGGCCCATTTGGTTTTCGGGGGCCAGAGCTAGTGCAAGGGGGCCCTCACTCTAAGGGGGCTTAAATCTGGGGCAAGCCCGGGGCTGTGTTGAACCCCCTTGGGGCCGGGGGGAAGCGGAGGGGAGAGGGGGGAGGAGGTATTAAAACCCACCGACGTCCCCCCCTTTGGGAAAAAGGGGGTTTTTCGTAAATTTAGGCAGATGGGGGAAGAGGGAATTTTGGCTAGTCCCCCCAAAAACCCAGAGGTTTGGGGGAACTCAAGGCCCCAAATCTTCACTTGACTTGCTTGGATGCTCCATTTCCCCCCAACTTGTTTTCCTCGCTTTGGGGGGGCCACCCAAAATAACACATTTTTACGGGGTTGGCCCCCCTCAGGGCCCCCAAACAAAAAAAAACCAGAAATTTCCCTTTCCCAACCCCCCCAAAATTTGAGAGTAAAATGCAGGAAATGGAGACCTTGCTGATTGATCAAGGAAACATCTAGTTGGGTCTGCTTAAATTTTTTTCAAAGGCACGGGGGAAAACAACGCCAGGGGACGGACGCAGTAGAGTGCCAAGAACCCGTAGCGGCAGCGCGGGGAAAGGGTGGAAAACGCAAAATGGGTGCCCCTGGCCCCCCCCCCCCCCCAACCCCCCCTTTTTTTTAAACCCCCTTTTTTTTTTCCCCCAAGAAAGCAATGCAGGGCCACAGATACAACCCCCAAGGGCCATTTTTAAAGGATCCATGGTGCACGACAATTTTTGCTTTAAAACACCAAATTTTTTTGTATGTGTTTCTGGCCCCAAATTAGATTTTCGGGGTACCCAAAAATTTTTGGTTGTTTTAAAATGGCCCGACCCTGGCCCCCAAAGCCATAGAGGTTTTTTCCGGCCAAAGCAGCCAGGGGCCCAATCTGAGCGGACCTTCAGCACAGCCCGGAGGAAAGCCCATTCCCGACAAAGGGCTTCCGGCTTCCCACGGGTTTAATGTGGATCGTTTGATTTTTCATCAAGATAAATTTCGGGCATGGTTCTCTGTTGAGGGTTGGGGCCCCAAATTTTCCCGAGGTCCCCGTTTAGTTGGGGGTTTTTCTTCACTTTCCCTTTCCCCCAAAAAACAGAAATTGGTCCTCTTAAAAAAACTTTTTTTTTAAATGTTCATTTTTTACTCAATTTTTTATTCTAAATTTCCCCAAACAGTTCATTTTGGGGTTTTTTGGGTGAGGGACTAAAAGACACCAAGGTTTAAAGGGAAAAAACCCCATTTAAAATTAAATAAATTTTCATCTTTAAAAATTTTTTACTTTGTCAAATGGTTTTGGGGGTCATTTTGCCTCAAAATTTTTTTAACAGGGGCTGAAGAAGCATATTTAAAATTTTTTTTGGGGTCATGTTGCTGTTAGAAAAGGGCTATAATCTTGGTCCTTTGGAATGAAATGTGGTTTTCAAAGTGGAATTTCTCCTTCAAAATTTTTTAAAAACAGTGGCTGGGAGTAAATTTTTTTTTTTTTTGGGGTCTTGCCCCCTTTGAAAGCAGAAAATTATTTCCAGGTCCTTTTTCTAAAAAATGTTGTTTCTAATGATTTTGGGTTTTTCCAATTGAAAAAAGTGGCCATGGGTCATTTTTTTGTAATTTTGGGGGGGGCTTTTTTGCTGGGACAGGGCTTTTAAATAAGGTCCTGTTCAAAAAAGGGTTGTTTTTTTAAAAGACTTTTTTCTTCACAATTGTCCAAAGTGGCTCCATAAGGGTCTTGCTTTAAATTTTTTGGAGGCTTTTTGCTTGACATGCAGCTTTTTTTCCAGTTTTCCTTTTCTAAAAAAAGTTGTTTCAACGGGGAATTTTGTTCTTAACAATGGTCAAGAGGGGCCCGGGGTGTTTGGTGCTGTCAAAAAAAACAGGAATAGGTGGGGGACACTGTTAAGGGACAAATATTGCAAAATGACTTTTTTTTTGCAAGTTCTTTAAAAATATTTTTTCAATCCCTTTACTGAGACAACCCTTTTAAAATAAAAAAAAAAAAGGAAACAAAAATTTTGGTGGGTTTCCCATCCGTTTTTAACAATGTTTTTTTCTAAATTAAAGTACTAAAAAATTTGCATGTACAAAAAGCTTTTTTAAAAAAATTCCTCTAAAATTGTAAAAGGGAAGTTTACAGGAAAATTTGGGACCAGTTTGTAGGTTTTTCCCAGGGGAAAAGGATTAGGGAAAGCCCGGACAGAAAACAAAGTACGGGAGACCATTCCTCCAGCACTTTTTGATTTAAAATGGGGAAAAAAATTTCCCAAAGAAAAAGGGGGCACCTGGGTGCAACAGGAAGCTTTTAACCCAAACCAGTTTTTCCCAGTGAAAGCCAATTTGGGGCCAAACATCTTCAAAGGGGGCAAGCGCTACCCAGGTATTGCCCTGTGAAAGAGGAAAGGCTGGAGTTTCTCACATTTTCCGCTTCCCCGCACTTGCTTCAGCCCCGACAGTTTTCTTTGGGCTGGGGTCATAAGGTTTTTAAACCCTGCGTGTTTTAATAGATGACGGACGAAAGCCGGGCTCTAACCGCCCCCACTGTAAACCGGCCCTGGGTCATGCTGTGAAACAGGCGGGTTTATAGTCAATGCCCCAATTTCCCAACAAAAGGGTTTGGTTGAAAAAGACCCCTTTTTCCCGGCCCCTTTGTAATTCGGGGTTTCAGACAGGTTTAAGGGTTTCATACTGTGGCCCAGGACAGGGGACAGTATATGCCCCAAGTTCAACTAAAATGGTGGTTGAAAGACTACTTTTTTGGAAATTTTTAAAGGGTGGGTCAGACGGGGTTTAAAAGGGTCTTCTGCGGTACGGGAAACGATATAGTTAGTGTCCATTTTCAACTAAAAGGGGGTTTTAAAAGGGAATTTTTTGTGCTTTTTTTAAATTTTGGGGGTCTTGCGGGTTTTGGGGCTCATTTCTGCGTTCCAGGACGGGTTTTTTCAATTTTAAAAGTTAAAAGTAACATGAGGGTTAAAATTTTAAATACTGCCTTCTGGCATTTTTAATTTGTGGGTGTTTGGCGGGTTTTTTAAGGGTCAGGCTTTTGGTTTAAACAAGACAGGGATAGAAATTTTGGGTTCTGTGACTTTTTTTTGGGGATTTTATAAACCTAAGTGTGTTGCCCTAAAAAATTTTAGCACGTACCATTTGACTGTTGTGGATGTTAATTTCAGCCTTTCCAGCCTTTTTTGGGGGTTTTGTAATAATGAAGGTGTTTTTTGTTTCCCATAGGTTTTTTAAATGGAAAATCGTTTCATAATCGATCTCATACGAAAAACCCTTTTATGTAGGGGCCCAACTATGGGACTATCGCTTGATTGGGAATACCCAACCCCAATTGGGTTTCAAAAACTACGGGGTTTAATGCGTTTAAAGCCCTCGAATGGGCGCGGGAAAAGGGGCCCCGGGATTATAGGGGGAAAATTTTTGGGGAAACATTTTATTTTTAACCCGACAAAAAAACCCCCTTGTAAACTGGCGAAAACGGTTGCGGGAAGGTCTTGTTTTTGTGGGTTGTCCCTTTGGTACGAGCGGAAGCCTGGAGTAGTGAAGGGGTTTTGGGGTCTGTTTTCCGATAGCTGTCAGGCCCTGGACCAGCTCCCCACAGCGGGGGACCCCCGAGGCACAGAAAGGGGGGGAGGGGGGGGGCGGGGATGTTGCCCGTAGACAAAAAAAAGAAAGGAGCAGCTCCAGCGGGAACCTGAGTCCAAGGGTTTTTATGGGAAAAAAACCCTTGGGACAAGGGCAACAACGGGACCAAATATCTGGGCGTGGGGGCAAAGGGGCCCGAAAGGTGGGCACCCCTTGGGTTTTTTCCCACTCTCCCCTACCTGCCTTTTGGGAAACTGGGGGGTGGTGGGGCCGAAGAAAAGTCCTTTTTCTTTGGGTTAGTGGTTGAAGGGGAGCGCCAAAAATTGGAAAAAAATTGGCCCCCCCGGCCCCGGAAAATATGTGCGAAAAAACCCCCTTTTGCACCCGAAAAAATATTTTAGAAAAAATAGACTGGAAAGGCAAAGGGGTTGGGGGCAGATGGGCAGAGGAAATAAAGGGGGGACATTTAAAAAAACCCGGGGCCCTGTAACCACCAGATCCCCGTTTGTTTGCCAGAGGAAGGGGGGAGACCCGTGAAAAAAATTCCTTGGCTACATGGGCCCCAAGGACAGTGGGTTTAATGGGGTTGAGGAAGGACCCCGACCTCCCGGTTTGGAGACGGGGGGGGACTTGTTCCGGGCACGGGAAGCGCAAAACCTTCATTTCAAACCCCACAAACCCCGGGGTTTTTTTTTTTTGGGTTGGGCCCCGCCAAACCGTAAAATCGAGGGATGAGGGGCAGGCCCTCTGCACCCCGGGGTTTGCCCCCCCCAAAAGGGGAGAAAAATGCCCCCATGCCCAATTTCTTTTTCCCAAAAAGAGCTGGGGGGAAACGTTTTGTCTTGCCGGGGATGAAGGGCCATTGTAGGGCCCCTTCCGGATCCCGGCAAAGATGGGGGGGCCCTTTCCCGGGGAGGGAAAATGTGCGTGGGGTGGACTCGCCCCCAGCCCAAAATCCAAAGCCCCGGGGAGAGAGTGTCGGCCCTTTTGACATTTCGTTCCGAGGGCAAAAAATGAAATGAAAAAATTTAAAAACCGGGGAAAAAGGGAAAGAGGGCCCAACGAGCCTGGCGGGGAAAAGGGGGCATGACCCGGGTTCTGGGGATATAGCAGGTTTTTTTGGTCGGGTTAAAATTTGCCCTGGGTGACAAAGGCCCCCCAAAAGAGATCCCGGGCCCCCCTCTTCCAGAGCCAGCTTAAAGGGCCCCAGTAATCCCAGTCCCCAAAAAAGAGTAATTCCTTTCAGCAGGGGAAAAACTTTTTAGAAAAAAAAAACCAAGCAAATTGAGGGTTTGCCTTTGGGCCCTTTTGGGGGGAGATTAGGGCCCCGGCCCCCCCCCGAGGAGGCGTGGGACCCGGGGGGAAAAAAAATTTGGGTTTTTAGGGTATCTGGCTGGGGGGGAGCACAGGCCCCCCCCCCCCCCCCCCCCCCCCCCCCCCCCCCCCCAGAGGCAAAGGGGAAAACCTTTACACTAGTAAAGGGGTTTTCCTCTCCCGTGGGGGGGCCAGAGTTTTGGGGATTGGCTTTTCTTCTTGGTCAATGCAATAGGGGAAAGTTACCAGGAGGAAAATGTTTGGTATAAATTGCCTATAATATTTGGGGAAACCCCCGGGGAATCTTTTTTTATGGCTCAGAGGCCAGGGGGGGGTTGCGGGGCCACGGGTGGGAAAGGAAGAAAACCTAACGGGGTCCATTGCGGGCCCCTTTTTGGGGAAAAATTATGTAGCCAAAGGAAGGGGGGGCCCTTGTTTGATGAAAACGGACTTCTCGAGTTGGCCCCAATAGAGGGGGTTTGGGCCCCTTAGAGTCTGGGGGGAACCTGTGTCCAGTAAAACTTGAGGGGGACTAAAGGTCGGGGGAAAGAACACCGAAGCCCGTTAGGAAAAAAAAAACCCAAACACCTTTGAAACAGGAGGTCCCGGAAGATGTAATTGACCCAAATTCTTGGAAAGTGGGGCCGTGGGCATTGCCAGAGCCCGAAAGGCTTTGGACCAGGTACTCAAAGTCCCCGTCGCGGGTGTTAAAAGCGGTTTTTTCTTTTTTTCTTTTCCCCCTTCACTTATTCGTTTTTGAATTTTATAAGCCCCTGCATTTCCATTTTTAGTAAAGACCCGGGCCACCTATCCCGGTCAAAAGTCCGTGTTAAGGGGCAGAGGGAGGGATAGGGGTTTTTTACCGTGATCTTGTTGGGCCTCGTTGTTTAGCAAGGGATGTAGGGGTACCTTTCCTTCTTAGCCACAAAGAAAAACCCCGGCCCCCAGGGGGGAGGGAGGACTTGGGGAAATAATCCCCTTTTCTGGATATTTTATTTAAATATAGGGTAGACATACCCAATTTCTCAAGTTACCGACAGGGCGAAAAACCCCTGCCCTGTGGAGGAGAAGCCCCGGGGGCAGAAGAAAAATTTGGACAGTTCTTTATTGGGCGATGGGCGGGAAACGTCAAAAGTTTGGGTTTTCCGGAGAAAAACGTCTGAAAAAGGTTTGGGGATATGGTGCTCGGGGCCCTGTCAGAGGTTTAGGACCAGGGAAGCGGGTAAGCCCCGGGCGAGGTGCCCCCCAAACACCCGAGACTAACCCCTCCAAACCCCCAAATCAGGACTTTCCCCGGTTTGCCAGGTCGAGCACGGGGAGCTTTGGCCCCGGCCGCCACGGGGCCCCAGGAGAATGGACGGGAAAGAAGGGCGGGGTTAAGATTTTTAAAACGCAAGTCTCCCCTTTTTGCAAAACCCCTTTACAAGTGTAGGACCAGGGTTTCAGGGGCGGAACCCAAATTGGATCCTTGAAAAATTTTCCCCCACGCCCAGGGGGAGTTTGGTAGGGGCTTTTCCAGGGGATCACAAGGAGATTACCCGGACACCGGGCCCAGCGTAAAGGGAAATTTCCAAAGGCGCCCCAAAGAAGTCCGGGAAGGCAAGCAGCGTGAAAATGGGGAAACCAGACCCGGGGTGCCGACGATAAGGGCCCAATGGTCGGCGGGGAGAGAGCTTGCTCTCCCTAGGGAGGGCCTCCCCCTAGTTACCCTAGTTGGGGCCCGGTTTCCCCAGACGCTGAGGGCGCAGGGGGCCAGGATCTGCAAAAAAGGGGTCTGGCACGGCCACAGAAACAGCAGGGGGATTTTTCCCAGGGCTTTGGGTTAGCTGGGGACGCGGGACAGGGGGGGCCTTTTCCCACTTCCGGGCCCTCCTCGGCAGCAGGAAGGAGGTAAACTGTGGCGGCCTTTTAAAATTACGGGGCCCAAAGACGAGGGAGACGGGGGGTTTCTACGCGGGTTCTCTTTTCCCTGCGGAGTTCCTTCTGGCGTTGGAGAAAGGATGTCAATCTGAGGGGGCCAGGGAGATAAGGTAAATTTCAAGGAAAGGAAGGGGGGCCCGGGGCGGGCGATAGGGCATCCTTGATGCGGCTGGAGGGGAGGTTTTGAATTTTGGCATTGACCCCCCGCTTCTTTTCAGAAAAAACTGGGAAAAGGCCAAAAAGTGCGGGAAACGTATGCATAGTTGCCTACAGATGGGGCCCCCTTGGCCCCGGTTTGCCAAGGGGGCCCCGGTCTCGGCAAAAAGAAGCCCGGCGGGGTTCCCTCGAAAAACACCCCGGAATTGGTTGAGGAATGTAGCAAGGTTTGGGGCTTGTGACCGGGTGGGCCCTTTGGGCCCAAGAGGGGGATAGCCCAGGCCAGGGCTTTCCCGGAGAGAAGGTTTAAAGAAATGAATGCCACCTTTTTGACCTTTTCGGTAGGAAATTGGTTGCCCTTTAAATTTCCCAATTTTGCGGGGGGGCTTTGGGGTTGATAACCCCCCTGCGGGCCTTTGGGTGCCCCCACCCAAATTTTGGGGACGGAAATAGACAGAGGGGACCCGTGGACAGTGGTGGGAAACCCGGGCCCCCCGGGAAGGAAGAAAGGGGGGAGCCCGGGGAGGGGGTTTTGCTGCTACTGGCAGCCAGGAATTGCTGCTTTCATGGCGGAGGGGAGGCCTAAAGTTGCTGGGTTGGGCTTGAGCGATCTGTTGCGCCCTCCCTGAGCCACAATGGGGGGGTGAGGTCGGGTTTCGGGCGGCAGAGGCACCTTGGCGGGATCCAGGGCCCGGGGATCTTACTGTCGGGTCGGGGGATAGTGGATCCCCCGGGGGACCCCGCAAGCGATGGCGTAACCCACTCCAGGGAGCAAAATTTCAAAAGTAGGCCCCGGGGTTTTCCCGAGCCCCCCGCAAACCCGGGATGGACTTGTTTGGGAGGGGGGGGGGTTTTTCCCAAGGTCGCTACCCCGACTTTGCTTGCGGAGGCACCCAAAGGTGTAGCTTTTGGTGCGGGAATCGTCAGGCAGGTGTATTTGGGGGGCCCCAAGGAAGAGGTCAGGAAGGTGGGAATGATTCGTGGTCTTGGAAACGGGCAGTGGGTTTCAGGGCAGGGGGCCAAGTTTGAAAGGTGGCCCGGGAGGAACGGGAAGCAAATTTGGGTTTTTTAAGGTACTTTGGATTTTAAACCCGGGAAAAAAGGGCTTGGAAGTTTTCTTTTTGGCTAAAGGGGCACTAAAGATCCAAAGGCAACAAAGCCCCAGGGAGGGGGGAGGGCTTAAAAAAAGGGGAGTGACCGGCCAAAATCCCTTCTTTTTTCCCGGGTTTGCACTCCCCCCTTTTTAAAAAAATTTTAACAAAAAGGCCGGGCCGGGCGGGGGGCGAAACCCTAGAGAGGGGGGGGAGCATGCACCGGGAGCTGGAGCGGCGCGGGAGGCCGGGCCGGGGTTTAAAAAGTAGGAGGGTGACGGGGCCGGCCCAAAAGGGGTGGGCTTCCCCACCGCCCGGGAACATGGTGGGGGGGGTTTTTGGCCCGTTTCGTTGGGGGACCACGGGTGTGCTGCGGACCGGGACGGGGGTCGCGGGCCCCCCCGGTGACAATGTATATTTTATTTTTTACTTTTTATAATATATATATTTTTTTAAAATATAATATTTTTTTATATATATATATATATTATATATATATATATTGTGGGGATTAGAAACCAGTACAGAAAAAGTTATGCAATTAGACGGATGAATCTTTATTTTTGCGGTGGGCCGTCCCCTGGCCGGCCCGTAACCCTCCTACTTACCCCGGCCCTCTCCTGCTGCAGCTCCAGCTC
Source organism: Phyllomedusa bahiana (assembly GCA_025379985.1). Lineage (NCBI taxonomy): Eukaryota > Metazoa > Chordata > Amphibia > Anura > Hylidae > Phyllomedusa > Phyllomedusa bahiana. Next base: position 11,783 of record JAODAL010045159.1, on the reverse strand, counting down.
CCGGTGCATGCGTCCCCCTCTCTGGGGGGTGGCGCGCGCGGTCTGTGGTTTTTTTATATATTTTATATTATATATAAAATATATATATATATTTAAATATATTATTATATTTATATTTTTTTTGTAGGGTTGAAACCAGTAAGAAAAGTTGATGCAAATTAGACGGATGCATCTTTATTTTTGCCACCTGTTTAAACCCAAAAGAAAAAAACAAAACTTAAGTTTTGCTTCACCCGACACCTAAACATTCAAAGGGTCTCTAGCGACCAAATTTTTAGGAAGCACGATCAGTCCTGGTGCCCACACAGGACTCTCACCATTTGCTATCTTAAGAAAAAAGCACCACTTCTGGAAGTCTGCGTTTTTTTTCGGACACACAACACAGTCCTATCAAAAACAAATGTCAGTTGCCTAATGCTGTGAACACACTACATGGTTTTTACCTACCGATAAAAGGCTTAATTGGTGACCAATTTTCCGTCAGTGACGGTTTCCCTTTCGCCCCCCTACAACCCCCCCCCCTGCCCAAAACGGGGTTCTGGGGAAATTTAGCCACCTGCAGGTACCCTAGCGGGATCTGCTTTCCTTGAAGTTTTTTTGGTCTAGCTCTACAAGAAAATTAAAATCCCGTGAGCCAAGAACCAGGGGTTTACCGAGCTTCTTTTCCTTTTTTTCTTTAGTCATTATGAGGGGCATGATCTGAAACCAGCCTAAACTTGCGCCCTGGCAGGTAATACTGAAGGGGAAACCAGAACCCCCTTGATGGCAGGCATTCTTTTTTTAATTTCGAGTAGTTCTGCTCGGTTGGGGACAGTTCTTATAAATAGCTACTGGGTGTTCCTCTCCCTTCGACTTTCCCGCACCTAAACCCCAAATCCGATGCATCCGTTGGACGACAAAATCTCTTTAGGGAAATCTGGGGCAACTAAAACGGTGATTACAGAGGATGACTTAAGCTTATGGGAAAGCCTCTTCGCCTCTGGCGTTTACTTCACCATGGCCGGTTTCGCACCTTTTGTTAGGTTGTCAGAGGCACCGCTTTTTTTGGTGTACTTGGGGAATTTAAAACCCCCTGTAATACCCCACAATTTCCCTGAATCCCCTTACCTGTTTTTTGTTTAGTGGACAGGGCAGTTTTGAATCGCTACTACTTTATTAAGCTGGGGTTTTATTTCCCCTCGTCCTACAATGTAACCCAAGTCCCGGGGCCCTTTTTCCATCTCCTTTAGCAGCTTACTTGGATTGATACTGAAAACAGTTTTTCTTAATGAGTCCAGGAGAGCTTGGACTCCCCCAATCGTGACTACAGATATTGTCTAAGTAAGCGGCGGCATATTTCCCGTTGGGACGTATGATCTGACCCATCACCCATTTTGGAAAGTTGGGGGGGCCCCTTGCAAACTGAACGGCATCCTAACATATTGGAAGGATCCCTCGGTGTGCTAAAAGCCATTTCTCCTAGCCCCTTGGGAGAGCTGGATCTGCCAGTACCTTTGGTGAGATCTAGGGTAGTGATGTAATGAGCCGAACCTAAACCTCTCAATAAGCTCGGTCTACCCGGGGCATGGGGTAAGCATCCACTTTAGTCACTTTGTTCAGTTTGCGGTAATCATTGTAAAAATGCCACTCTCCATTGGGTTTTGGGACCAGCACTAAGGACTGGACCACCACCACTTTTATACTTTTTAATAACACCCCACCTTCATAATCCTTTTGGACTTCCTTTGCAATGACCCCACGGCGGGTCCTCAGGAATCCTATATGGTTTCAGGCTCACCGTCACCTGAGGCTCTGTGATATCTCGTGTTCGATTCCCTGGGTAATCCCAGGTGACTCGTAAACGGCTCCCTATTTTGTTGTAACAGTTGCCTACACTGCTGTTTTTGGGGCAGGGGATAGGGTGTCTGCAATTTTTACATTCTCAATAGTGGAGTATGATTTGACCATCAGGCAAGGAGCCCCTGGGGTTTCCCTATCCTTCCAGAGTTTTAATAAATTTATGTGGTAGATTTGATAAGGTTTTCTCCTTCCCAGCTGGTGTACCCGGTAGTTAACCTCGCCCACCTTCTCTACTACTTATATGGCCCCTGCCCCCTTTAGTGAGAAACTTACTCTCTACCGTGGGGTAACTAGTACTAGAACCCGGTCTTTTTGGGCTGAATTGGCGGATTTGGCCCGACCTATTGAAAAACCGGGAATGCACCTCCTGAGCCTGTAGAAATGGCCCTTTACGAGGGGCATCATTTGGGTATCCTTTCTTGCATTTGTGAAACCTGCTTCTCCCTTTTAGAAACCTCACTCCCCCAGGTCTCTTTTGCAATACCCGCAACCCCAGGGGATGTCCCCATACATAATTCAAACTTAAAAAACCCCAGTAACCCTTTGGGGGGGTACCTCTCTGAGGGAAAAAACAGCGGTTGGCAGCAAAACAATCCCAATCTCTGCCCCCCTTTTTCTACTACTTTTTTTTAAAATGCCTTTTGAGTCTTATTAAAGCCCTCTCAGGCATCCATTTGGGGGGTGATCGATTGACAGGGGGCCAAGAAATCCCTTCCCGGTTCTGAAAAGTGCCCCCATGCTTTTCTGTGCAAACATGGGATGCCCTCCCCCATTGGTTGCGGGAGGGGCCCGAGCTGCCATATGACCCGGGGATGACACCTCCGCAATAATCTCCCGGGGCATTTCTTGTCATCGGCTCTGGATGCTTTTAAGTGGGGTGTCCTCCGGGGGGGGTTTGGGGGGAATTTTTGGGCAAGGTCATCCGGAAAACCCGATGGGAAGCTGTTTGTCAGGGTTAGTCAGAGTTCCCACCACAAGATATCTCTGAACCCGGCTCTAGGTTTACGCATTCTGGGGATTCCCGCCAAAAACCAGCACCCGAGGCCCGGTAGGGTGTATGAACCTGTCCCTTTAAAACCGTTCAACCAAATTTTGCCCGGGGTACAGACCTCGGGCTGCGCCCTTTTTTTAAAAGAAGTGCAGGAGGTCAAACTCGGAGCGCGGGTCTGTCCCCTCCTTTTACCTCTACCGAGTTTCAATTGGGCCCCGGTAGTCAGTGTTTCCCCAGCTGTGCCGGATTTGCCTTTAGTTCTGGATATTTTTGGCATCTGAAGGGGTAGGTATAAGAGGCTTTGGGGTTCACCTGTGGGAAGGGAGAAAACTTCAGCCCATGCTTGTGGGCGCCTCTCCCGTTTGGCTAAGTGCTCAAACATGGAGGAAAGCTTTTCCGTTGTCCTCTGAAGCATCTTCTGTAATGTTCCCTTACAGTTCACCCTGTCGTGGCCGTTATCCTGGCGGAGTGGAGCTGGGGTTCTTTGATCGGCAGCTTCTGTGAGCATGCTCATTGTTTATCAGTAGCTAGTTAGCTTTTGTTGCATGAGTATAGAATTGATAGGCTTGATGGTGCGTGTTGGGCCGCAGGGTGTTTACAATCTCCTACAAATTTCTACCGATTGTGTGTTTTTTCGGGTTCCATCTTTAAAACCAGGACATCTCAAGGTTTTGAGGGGCCTGTGCCCTTTGCATCCTCCCCCAATTGTAGGTATTAGTCCCAAAGGCAGCCTTTATAGACGAAACCAGCAGCAAAGTTCATGTAAATTAGACAGTTGCTTCTTTATTTTTGCCACCCGTTAAACACAAAAGAAAACCAAACACAACATAAAGCTTTCTTCAGCCGGCACCTAAACATTCACAGAGTCTCTAGCCAATCCAAAGTGTTTAGGAAGCACGATCAGTCTGATGTCCCCCACGGGGCTCTCCCCCATCTTGCTATCTTTTAAGGGAAACAGCACCACTTCTGGAGAGTTTCTCTTTGCCTCAGGACACACAAGCACAGCTCCTACTCCACAGTTAACTTGCAAGTGGAGACTGGGCACCACACCTCCAGCTAACCTGACCTACCACGCTTACATAGACAATATACTTGTCCTGGACCTGGAAAAGTGGGAGCGGCCATTCCACCCAGCTGTTTGGCTACTTCTGTAAAAACCAGGCCCAGAACAACTGCTGCTAGTGCTGTGTAGTGCAGAGATCCTTTCCGTGACAGCTGGAATATGGGGAACAGCAGGGAAATTTAGGAAGAATATTTGGATGGTACCCCAAATTTGAAAAGAAAGAAGTTTGTTTGGTGGAGGCTTATTGGGAGTTATTTGTATGAAAAATCAGCAACAGGAAGACAGATCAACCCAATCATTTTTGTAAGTGACAAATAAAGCATTGCAGGTAATTTTTCCAAGGGTCTGATTTGTGCATTCAGTCTGTCCGTTTTAGATTATGGGTGAAAGGGGGGTTTGATAGATTAATATCAATATCAAGTGCTGAGCAAAAAACTCCCCCCAAGGTTTGGATGTAAACTGCACCCCATGATCCGAGATAACTTCATGAGGAACTCCATGAAGACTAAACACATTCCGAACTATGAGATCAGCAGTGTATTTGGCAGAGGGTAGGCCGGTACATGGAATGAAATGTGCAGCCTTGGTGAGCCGGTCAACTACCACGAGAATTGTGTTTTTCCCTTAGAGGTAGGTAGATCTACGATAAAGTCCATGGAAATAGAATCCCAGGGACAAAAAAAAGACTGGAAAAGGCTGTAAAAAACCCGTGGGTGAAGAACGTGAAGTCTTGCATCTAGCACAAATGTCACATGATGTTACATACTTCTTTACATCCTGCAGATAATTGGGCCACCAAAAGAATCGGGATAAAAATTCCTGCGTCTTCTGTACTCCTTTGTGACCAGCAATCTTAGAGTCATGGGCTAACCTTAGAATTTTCAGTCTTACTGTTTCGAGTATATAAAGCTGTTGGGTCCACATCTTGTTCTTAAGCATTAACTTTACATCATCAGGTGGGCGGGACAGCAAGGAGTTGGTGTCATAGGAGTAGGAGTGGAATCATTGGAGAATATTCTCGATAGAGCATCCGCCTCGCCATTACAGGATCCGAGGCTGTACGAGATTACAAAGTTGAATTGGTTGAGGAAAATACTCCAACGAGCTTGGCAAAGAGATAGACACTTGGCAAATCTAATGAATTCCAGATTACGGTGATCAGTTAGAACTATTATTAGCTGTGAGGTTCCTTGAAGATGATGTCTCATTCCTTAAAGGCTGCAATGATTGCTAACAGTTCTTTATTTGCCACATCATAATTCCTCTCAGCAGGAGATAAAAGTCGGGAGAAAAAAACACAAGGATGCAATAAACTCTAGTCACCTGATCACTGAGACAGAATATCCCCTAAAGCACAGTCTGAAGCAACTACTTCCACAATGAAGGCGAGTTCTGGGTCAGGATGAACTAATACAGGGCTGTAGTGAACTTTGGCCTTTAGGGAAGAGAGAAGGATTCTTGTGTTGAGGAGACCAAACAAAAGCTTTTTTTTCTTCTTGAAACTATGAAATGGAGAAAATTATTTCCGAGAAATTTTTGAACGTCTATGAAATTGGGAAAAAAACCTATAAAACGTAAAACACCCTTTTGTTTCTGGGGGAGGCCGTTTTTTTAATTTTGCTAGAGTTAAATTATAGACCATGGGTGAAATTATTTTTCCAAGGAGATCCAAGGAATTTGTTCGTTTGCGAAATTCACATTTTTCGGTCTTAAAGGGGTTTCCGAAGTGTTTTCCCATCAAACAGGCTGAACGCCCCTTTTGGCCTTGAAAAAAGGGGCATTGTGTTTTGTGTTTAAAAAAAAAAAAAGTCCCTCCCCCATGATGTCATCCCCCCCCTCCCATGCAAAATTTCCCGGGGTGTTTTTAGCTTGTTTTGGAAAAAATTGTTTGGCTGAATCATGAGGAAAACTGTGTTGTGCACAACCCCTCTACAGGTTTTGTTTTTTCCCTCTTATTGTAGGAGAGAAGATAAAGACCCAAGCGGCTGCTGCGGGGGGGGGGGAGGAGGTTGACCCGGGATGTTATGTTTTTACTCGAAAATTAAAATTTACAACCGCAGTTTCCCCTATACAGCGACACAGGTTTTTTTTCTCCCCCTCCTGCAAAAAAAGATCAACCCCTGGTCTAGCTAATGTAAACATTGGGAACTAAGGGCTCTAAGAAATGTAAAGGGGGGGCCCCGCGACCCCCGTCCCGGGTCGCGGGCATACCCGTGATCCCCGTTACGAGCGGACCCCCGCCCCGCAGGGTGGTCGGTGGGCGCGCTCCCCCCCCGGCCCAGTCCCCTTATTACCGGCCGCGCCCCTGGCTGCCTTTGGCCCCCCGGCGCGCGCGTCCCCGATCTCAAAGGGCGCGCGCGGCACTGTGAGATTTAAAGGGCCAGTGCACCGGCAATTGGCTATTGCCGGTCACTGCTTTATTTAGCCGGGCCCTTTCCCTGGGGGTTGCGGTCTTTGGCCCATTTAGCCTAAGGGGGAAAGAGTTCCCCAAGCCTTGTTTGACTTCCCGTGTACATCCCATTGTTTTTCCTCGCCGCACCTTGCCCCCTCCCCTGACTACTGTGTCCACGACCACAAAACCGACCCGCCTTTTCCGGCCCTTCTGCCTGTCCCCGATACGACCCTCCCGACGATTTGCCCCGCTATCCCTTGGCTGCCCATGCAAGAAAGTCAGTCAGGGGGTAACAAACTGGTAGACTCCCGCCTTGCAAGTCCACCCCGCTTAGGGGGGCTCTGGTGAAAAACCGGGACCTATTAGTTTCCCTTTTCCTGGCGTGCTTACCCATCGTTGGGGTTTTGGTCAAGTGGATCGATTTTTCTACGTCCGGCCCGTATAGTAAGATCCGCCATGGATCCGCCAAGGTGCCTCCCCCCTCTGACGCTGACCTCACGTCATTGTGGTCAGCAGTAAAAGTCGTCGAAACCCCAGCAACTCAGCCATCTCTCCGCCATGTGCAGCAGTTCCCCGCCGTCAGCAACGCCCCCCTTCCGTGGCCCCCCAGCTCCCCCGGTTCGGCTTGGCCGCTGTCCACGGCCCCGTCTTCTTGTCACCAAATTCGATGGGGACCCCAAAGGCCCCTGCAGGGGCTTTATCCCCCAATGCTCCCTGCTATCGGTTTAATGGGCAACCAATTTCCTACCAAAAAGGGTTTAAGGTGGGTTCGTGCTCAGCCTTCTCAGGGAAAAAGCCCGGGCCCTGGGTCCCCCCCCTTGGGACAGGGACGATCCGGTCACGCAAACCTGCTTTTCCTAAAGAATTCAGGAGCGTTTTCGAAAAAAAACCCCGTCCCGGGCTTTTCTGCCGGACCGCCTTGTAAACCTGCGCCGGGGACTTTTTCTGAGGCGCTATGCCATAGTTTCCGCACTTTGGCTTCCGGTTATTTTGGGAATGAAGCGGCGTTGGACTGCCCCCTTTCAAGAAGGGCATTCCAGGCTAAAGGATGCTCTATTGCCGGGACTCCCGTTTTCCCTTTGAGTGACCTTATCTCCCGGGCCCATTTGGATTGCATCCATTTTGGGAACGCCGGAGGAAATGGGGGCCAGGAAGGGAAAAAAGCTAGACCCGTGGGTTTCCCCTTGTTGGCCCCAGTATTTCAAAGGCCCCCTCAGTTGCCCTCGCCCCCTGCCGCCGAGGAAGCCAAAAGGAAGTGGTGGGGGCCCCCTGTTACAACAGAGCAACCCCAGAAGCGTGAAAGGAGAATCTTTGTCGTACTGGGGCAGTGCAGACCATTTCCCACAGATCCTGTCCCTGCGCCCAGAGTGGGGAAAGGGGGGCCGCACTAGGGTACTAGGAGAGGCGTCCCTAGGTGAGAGCAAGCCCTCTCCCCCGATTTTGCCCCGTGAGTCGGCATGGGCGGGTTCCCCAGTTTCATGTTTATGCTTTCCTGGACTCTGGGTTCCCGGGAAAAAATTTCTTGGACGCTGCCTGGTGTCCCAGCATAACCTCCCTTGGACCCGCCTGGAGAAGCCCCTATCATCTCCTCTGTAGTGGGAAAATTTCAAGGATCCAATTCGGTTTCGAAACTGACCCCCTTGGTCCTCAAGTAGGGGTTGCGCAAAAGGAGGATTGGTTTACTCTACCCCTTTCCCCTCCTCGTCCATTCTCCTGGGTCTCCGTGGCTGCAACACCATGCTCCCTGCTCGATTGGCGACGGGCGAAGTCCTGAGTTGGGGTTCAGAGTGTCAGTCTTGCGTTGGTGGCACCTGCCCCGGTGCTTACCTTCTCCGGGGGTCGTCTAAGCCTTGGGGCCTTCCGCACCATACCAAGCCAAAATGTCGAGAAGCAAGCTGAGACGTTGCCGCCCATCGCCCTATACGTCCTTTGATCTTCTGCCGGGACGTCTCCCCCCGTGGAGGGTTTACCCCCTGCGTACCCGAGAAACTTGGTATGTCACATATATCAAGGAGAATCTCTAAAAGGGTTCTCCCCAAGTCCCCTCTCCACTGGGGGCCGGGGGGTTTTTCTTCGTGGTAAAAAGGAGGAACCCCATCCCTTTATAGACTATCGAGGGCCTCAACAGGTCACGGTAAAGAACCCCTATCCCCCCGCCCTTGATAAGGAAATTTTTGACCCTCTACGGGGTGAAATCTTTACTAAAATGGACCACGAGGGGTTATAACCTCATACGGTTTTGTGAGGCGAGAATGGAAGCTGCTTAACCCCCGCGACGGGATTCGAGTACCCCGGTCATGCTTTTGGGCTCTGCAATGCCGGCCGTCTTCCAAGGTTCGTCAATACATTTCCGGGACCCCCTGTTCAATGGTGGTTTTTATTTGATGACATTCTGGTTTTTTCCCCCCGACTTTAGTCCCATCAAATTCACGTCACGGTCCCGACGTCTAAGGGCCAACCGCCTCTTGCCAAAAATTGGAAGTGCCAGTTTTATCGCAGAGCCTACCCTTCCTGGCTAATATTTCGACAAGGGCCCCACAGGGACCCCGCGAAGTTGTTGCCGTCCTAAATGGCGCGCCCTGGGTCTCCGAGCCATTCAAAGATTCCTGGGGTTCGCCAACTATTATAGGCAATTTATATCACATTTTTCCTCGTGGGGTCTCCCATAGTGGCCTAGACCAAGAAAAAAAGCCAATCCAAAAACTCTGGGCCCCAAAACGGCAGAGGGAAACTTCTCTAAGTTAAAAGGTGCCTTCGCTCTGCGCCGTGTGCTCTCTCGGAGATATGAACCAAATTTTTCCTCGAGGCGACGCCTCCCGGTGGGGCCGGGGCCGTACTTTTCCCCGAAAGGCCAAAGGCAAAACCCCCATTGGGGTTTTTCTTAAAAGTTTTTCCTTGCTGAAAGGGAATTACTCTATCGGCGACGGGGAATTATGGGGCCCTCAAGTGGCTTGGAAAAGGGGGAGGGGATCTTTGGAGGGGGCTCGTCAACCTGTCAGATTTATACCCACCATAAAAATTGTGTATCTCCAGGGGGCCCAACGCTTAAATCCACGCCAGGCTCGTTGGTTCTTTCTTCTCCGGTTTAATTTTCTATTCATTTTGCCCGCGGGAAAGAAAAGTCAAGGCCGCGCCTCTCCCCTGCTTCGGATTTTTACGGGGGACGAGTCCACCAAAAGCACATTATCCTCCCGAACGGGTATCTCTGCCGACCAGTAGATCTAAACGATTCCCCCCGGAAGCATAGTCCGTCCGCTCTTCGGAGAAAAATTGTCTGGGGTCATGCTCCCGTATGGGAGGGCACCCAGGAGTGAGAGGTTCCTCCCCTAAACTCTGTTTCTTTCTGGTGGCCCGGGCCTTTTCCCGGATGTTTTGTGAGTTCGTGGGGTCCTGCGCTTCCCGTACCCCGGAAAAAAAGTCTCCCGTCTAACGGCAGGTTGCTCCTTCCTCTACCTATACCCCAGCTGTCCTTGGACCCATGTGGCCATGGATTTTATCACGGATCTCCCTCCTTTTCCCCTTGGCAACACCGGGGGGATTGGGTGGTTACAGACCGGTTTTCAAAAATGTCCCCTTTGTTCCCCTGGGGTCTGCCCTCGCCCTCGCCTTGCCAGTCTATTTTTTTTCTATAATTTTTCGGCTGCTGGGCTCCCCCCCAGCAATGTGTCGGCCGGGGCTTCAATTTGTCTCCCGATTCTGGGCCCCTCTGCAACCAATACAAATGAACTGGACTTTTCTTCAGTACCCCCCAAGTCCCAAAGGGCAGGTAGAGGGTAAACCGACCCTAGGGTTTCTCTCTGGCCCCTTTGTCTCCGGCGCCCGGTGATTGGTCCTCTTGTTGCCTGGGCCCAGTTTTCCCCTTAACTCATTGGATCGGAGTTGTGGGGCTGCTCCTTTCTTTTGTCTAGGGTGACCCCCGCCCCCCTCCCCTTTCTGTGCCCTCGGAGGGGCCCCGCCCTGGAAGGTGGTCCAGGACTTCAGCTATCGAAAGCAGACGCCCCATTCGCTCTCCAGGCTTCGCTGTTCCGGGACAGCCGACAAAAAGGAAGACCTCGCGAAACCCTTTTGCCAGGGACAAGTTGGTTGTGGCTAAATTTTATAGTTTCAAGGTTCCCCGCTATAAGCTGGGTCCCCCGGTTTTGGGTCCATTCGAGGTGCTCAAAGGGATTTATTTGTAGCATACAAGCTTCGCCTTCCCCCACTATGGGGTCCCGAACTACTTCCATGTCCCCTGCTAAAACCGGGCATCCTAAAACGCTTCTCTGGGGGACTTGCTCATCCCCCTGAGGCCCATACACCGTTGACTTTAGGTAAAGGAGTTTAATATGAAGACGGTCAGAGGGGAAACGTTTTTTTTCATTTACTGGAAGGGGTTTGGCCCCCCCAAGAGAGGTCCGGGGGGGCCCAAAAAGCAATATTTTGGTCGTGACATCATTCGAGGTTCCTCCGGGCCAGAAAGAGGGGGAGGCCAAAAGGGGGGGTACTGTACGGGTGGGCCCGCGACCCCCGTCCCCGGGGGCGGGGAACCCGTGACCCGACGAGCGGCACCCCCGCCCCCCAGTCGGGGGGTGGGCCGTCACCCGCCCCCGGCCCAAACTCCCCTCTATTACCAGGCGCGTCCTGTTGTGCCTCGCCTCCCGGCGCACACTCCCGATCCTAAGGCGCGCGCCGGCACTGTGAGGTTTAAAGGGCCGTGCACGGTAATTGGCTATTGCCGGTCACTGCCCTTATTTTGCCCCGCCCCCTTTGGGGCTGTTTTTCCGGGTCTTTTGTGCCATTTCACCTTCAAGCCCTTTTTCTGACTTACCCTGTACCGTACCATTAGTTCGTTTCCCCGCCAGACCTTGCCACCTGCCCTGACCCACTGCCTGTCAGACCACGAACCTGGGGCCGCTGTTGACCTTTGCCTGTCCCCGGGTGAGCCCCGCCTGACGATTCTGCACCATGCTATACCCCTTTGGGTGCCATGCAAGCAAATACGTCAGGGGTAACGACCTGGTAGACTCCCGCCGCAGCTGTCCATCCCCCTTTTCGGCGGGTCTGGGGAAAAAAACCCGGGAATATTAATTTTGTTTTGGCGGGGCTTACACCCTGCTTGCGGTGGTCCCGTGGATCCACCCTTTTACGTCCAGGTCCGTGACAGAAGTGCCCCCCCCGTATCAGGGGGCTACATTTTTTTTAAACAAATATAATTAGAAAAGTGTTAAATACCCATTTAACATTTGACGTGGCAAAACCCCCTTTTTTGTAAAAGTTGGTTCTTTCGCGCTCCGAAAAAGTTTTACTGTTGTGGTGTTTTCCCTCGGTTGAAGAAATTCAAAATATCGTCCAAGTAGATGACTATAAACTGGTCCAGACGGTCTCTGAAGATGTTGCTGACGAGATGTTGGAAGGTGGCCGGGGCATTACAAAGGCCAAAAGGCAAAACAATATTCAAAATGTCCGTAAAAGCCTAAGAGCTCTTTTCCATTCTCCCCCGATCTGATACGGGGGGCACC